>OY294045.1:9642766-9902789 GCA_958510825.1 Brachypterus glaber
ATAAAAAAAGTTGAAATACAATGAAAATGGCTAATGATTGGCTTGATATTCTGAGGGAAAAGAACGAAATTCTGAGAAACATAGAACATGTTAGAATTATAAGTGAAAGTCTCAAATCGGTCAAATGCCCAAAACCACAGTTAGAAGACCAAGATAGATCTACATTAACTAAAAAATAATTTAAACACAAGATTTTACAATAAACTTATGCATCCTACATAAAATTAAAAGTATAAGACATAAAATTATTCCTTAGTTGTATTTTAATAAACATTTTTAAATTTAAAGTAAATTTTTGTCTAAAATATTTTTTTATCATTAATTTTTTTTACCCTAAAAAAAAACCTTGCGAAAATATGACCAGCTTTATATTATAAAGCTATAATAGCTAGAGGTTCTAGCCTAGACCTATAGCATAAAAGACAAGATAGATTTTAATTTTTTTTATTGAATCTAAACCCCTTTTAATAATACCCTACTGCTTATCTTCTTGTGTCAAATTTTTTGTGCAATATATCAAGAATATGTTAAGTTTGATGAGAGGAAAACCCCGTTTTGAAAAACATGGCATAAAAAATTAAAAGTTATTAGAGGTACAAATTTTGAGGATTTTCAATATTAAAATATTGTATGCCAATTAAAAAAAAAACTGAAAAAAAATTTATAGCTGCTTAAAAAAAATGTTTTCCCAGTTTGTACATTTCTCAGAATATTTCGACATCCCCTCGTAATTCTCTAGAATATTCCTATTTATAAAATGAATCATAGGCAACCGTTTAAACAATACAACTGTGGGTTCGTGTGCAAAACCCAGAGAGCGCGACAAATATTTTCAAATATAATTTAATAAATATTAATAAATATTTTAATAATCTTCTATAAAACTGACTAATTTCATTAGTCAGATAGGTAAATCAACATTTAAGCACGTGGTAGAAAATATATTTAAATAAAAATATACTGGAATTTTGCACAATTTTCTAGAAGTAAATAAACTTGCACACATTCTAACACTTGTGCACACGAAGTGATAGTTTGTTTACTATATATTTGACGGCGCGCAAATTTTTATTCAAACCAAGTTTGTGTTTTGTTAAATAAGCAGCTAATACAGAAGTTCTCTAGAAAACATTTCAAAATGAATCCTGGTAAGTAATTTTTAAATATTTTTTTTTATCTACAAGCCTTTTATTTATTTTTTTTAAATTTTACTTCTGCTTATTATAAATACCTAAAAAGTGGGAAAATAATTGTTTTTTTTTTTAATTTCTCGACTCATTTAATACAAAAATTACGGTCTGTCTTTCTGTTGTTCAGTATGACTTCAGTCCACAAAAGTATTGGCTGCGATTAATGGATTTTTATTTATTTATTTATTTTTTTTTGTAAAGGTTTTTTATATTTTTATTGCATATTTATTTTATTATTTTTCTTTCCTTTTTTTTTCGAGTTGTTTTAAAAAAATTTAAATTAAATTCGATGATATTTTTTGTTGGTAGCAGTATTTTATTCTTTAAAAAATGTGTTAATTATAATTAAATAAATAATTATTTACTACCTTACTTATACCGTGCGTGTCAAAGAAGTCTGCCCCCCCCCCCCCCCGTTTTTTTCAACGGCTTAAGATATCAACTTAAACTTAAAATTTAGAACGCGTATATATAAATCTAACTAGAGAAAAACTAAAAATATCACACTCATCATTTTTAACTATATTGACCATTCTACATATAGAGGAATGCATGCCGTAATTGGTGCGGTGATATGCGTTATTTAAAGTTTTTGAACATCTTAAGTTAAAAGGAGGAACATAAATTAATAACAATGAAAGGATATGAGGACAGTCTATAACAAAGTTTAGTACTTTATATATGAACATAATATCATAGTAGTGTCGGCGCTTTTCTAAACTAGGCAAAGAAAAATAATTCAAAAGGTCCAACATATCATTTCTTGAATAATCAATTTGACTTTTAAAGCATAGGTATTTCACAAATTTATCCTGTATATGTTCTATCCTAGTAACATGTGTAATGTAACTGGGTGACCATATAATAGAACCATATTCAAGACCAGAACGCACTAAACTATTATATAGAGTTGTAATACAACGCAAATTTGTGAAATCACGTGTATTTCTTTTTATAAAGCCCAAAATCTTATTTGACTCTGCAACTACTTTATCGATATGAATAATATAATTTAATTTGGAATCCAAATAAATGCCTAAATCTTTAAACATTTCAACTCTATCAATGGGAATATTATTAATAAAATATTGACCATATGTAGGTTTCAGTTTTTTTGTGAATGTCATTGACTTGCACTTAGATATGTTTAGAGGACAACATGGAGGCAGGAAGGCAAAGGGGGACAAAGGGGGTCCTGCGACCTGTCTAAGCTAATAAAGTTTTCTATTTGACATTTTTTTTCGAAAATGGAAATTTTCATCATTCTTAAAAAAAACAGTTTTTGTTTAATGAAAAAGTTTATGATAAATAAACCTAAATTATGCTTTTAAATAAATTTTTTATACAAATAAAGAAAAAAAAAACAAAAAAGTCGATTTTTTCAACAAAAAAAAAATACAATTTTTTAAAAAGTTAAAAATTATATGGTCAAAAATAATTTAATAAGCTTTAAAATGATGTCATGTCATCACACGATCCCCTTTGTATTTACAGAATGTTTTTGCATTTAGCTCACTAAACATATCATCAATATACAGGGTGATCAGTAACTGGCATGCCAAAATTTACAATAAATTATTTGGGTTAAGTTATTACCCAGTCAACACAAATACATGGCAGGAACATAGCAGGTACATAACCACTGTTCTATGTGATGTTGCAGACATGTAATTTTTATAGTCCATGTATAGTCCTTGGACTTTAACAATTCCGCCTCAAGTTATGTATCAGCTACATAACATGCTACATATCAGATACATACTAGGTACATAACAATAAAAGTAGGCGTTTCCGAATTTTACTTGTTATAGAGTGCATGATAGATTTAGACATGGTGAACATTTTTACGTCTTTTTGATAAACCTAATAATTAAAGTATATAAATATCTTTATATGTAGCATCTATCAGGCAAAATTCTTATACGATGTGCATTTTTACTGTAAAAGCAAACTTTCTACCAGGCTTAAAAATCATGGGCCACATAAAAAGCCAATTTTTAGAGAAAAAATAGCAAATAATCATTTTAAAAAAATATATATATTTTAATTTTTTGTCTAAAATTATCTAAAATCGGTTTAGTTGTCTAAAAATACATGCGTTTCTACTACTTAAGGGTAAAACTTTTATTATTAACAACAATTTTAAGAATATTAGTGATTCTAACCTATAAAAATTAAAATAATATAGACGCCATATTTAGTATTGAATTCATAACATTTTATGTATCGTGTATGTTCTCGTACCATATATATGATACATAACATGCAATATTGCATGTTATGTACCATACATATGTATGTTACATCTTATGTAATATGGCACATGTAACGTAAAAAATCTTTCTGTTATAGGGCATGTTATGTAGCATACATATGTATGTTATGTCTCATGTAATATGGCACATGTTACCTAAAAAATCTTTCTTTACCATGTTGCATCCATATATGTGCGGACTGGGTAAGGTGTTTCAAGTTTCAAGTTGATATCTTAAACCGTTTAAAAGTTAAAGATGGGGAGGGGGCGGACTTTAGACATGCGCCCTACCTATTATATTACTAGTGCACTAGATTATGAAATTTTTCTAATCAAATTATTATAAATTATAATTTACTATATTTATTTACGTTTATTTTTTAGATAAGTGCTGCAAAACTGAAGTAACATCATCGCAGAAAACATGCGAATGTATTTTCAAACAAAAGGTCAATGATTCCAACTGCAAATGCACAAAAGAAGATAACGCTACCTGCAAATGTCCAGAAACCGGAAAAAATTGCTGCGAAATTAAATTAAAATGTGAAGATGGAAAATGCTCATGTGAATGCGTTTGTGACGGCAAAAAGTGCATTTGTGAATGCACAAAATGTGAAGATGGTGGTATGGTTTGTATTTGCAAAGATGTTAAATCTGGAGAAATCTGCTGTGAAATTACGGTGAAATGCTGCAAAGAAAAAAACAATACTGGAAAATGCTGTTCTAGTGAAAAATGCATATGCAAATGCAAGGAAGAAGCTGGAGATTGCAAATGCACCTGCAAATGTTCAGAAACCGGAAAAAATTGCTGCGAAATTAAATTAAAATGTGAAGATGGAAAATGCTCATGTAAATGCGTTTGTGACGGCAAAAAGTGCATTTGTGAATGCACAAAATGTGAAGATGGTAGTATGGTTTGTATTTGCAAAGATGCTAAATCTGGAGAAATCTGCTGTGAAATTACGGTGAAATGCTGCAAAGAAAAAAACAATACTGGGATATGCTGTTCTAGTGAAAAATGCTTATGCAAGGAAGAAGCTGGAGATTGCAAATGCACTTGCAAATGTCCAGAAACTGGTAAACCATGTTGCGAGATGAATTTCAATTGCTCTACTGGAAATTGTGCCCAAGGAAAAACATGCGAGTGCAGTTGCTCATGTGAGGGTAAAAACTGCGCTAAAGATGCTGATGGTTCCTGCAAATGTTCCTGTAAGAAAGAACAATCTTCTGAAAAATTCTGTAAAGAAAAACGTGGTGATAAGAAATGCTGTTTTGGTGAAAAGTGTAAATGCCAGCAAGAAGGAGGAGATTGCCAGTGTACTTGCAAATGCCCAGAAACCGGAAAACCTTGTTGCGAGATGAAATTTAAATGCTCTGGTGGAACATACGACTATAGTTGCTCCTGTGATGGTAAAAAATGCGTCAAAGATGCTGATGATTCCTGCAAATGTTTCTGTAAAAAGGAACAGCAATCTGAAAAATGCTGTGGAGGAAAGGCTCAATGTGGATCTTCCGAATAAAAGAGGGTTATTTTCATATTATTTTATTTCATATTTTATTAGATGTACGGTATATGTATGTCTGATAAATAATTTATTTTTAATCATGTGTTCATACTATTCATAATTCTTTGGAATAGTTTGTTCTTATTCCATATATTAGTTTTTCTTATATATTCATATAAAAACATTAGTATAAAGTATAATTAAAATTATTCATACTGCTCAAATATTTAGAATAGGTTTTTCTTGTTTTATAGATCAGTTATTGCTCAAATATATCTTATAATTATAAATAATATAAGTAATTTTGTTTTTTTTTTTCTTAATCTAACATTTTTTATTATTATCAATATTACAAAACTAATGTATATATAGATCAAAAGATATAACTATAGTTATACTGCCCTACTACGCTAGAAAACAGTAGCCCCATTTGTCGCATAGCGACATATTCACATCAACTCTGATGTAATATTTTGAAAACGCTCCTATGCGACAAATGAAGTTACTGCTTTCTAGCGTATTAGAGCAGTATAGGTATAGGTATATGTACCTTGTGAGCTAAAATATTATGTTAGATTTGCAACTAATGTGTCGTGTGCAATTTTTATTTGGATAAAGCTCCGTTCACAGGCTCGAGCAACCATAAATATAACGTTATAAGACTGTACACAAGGAAAATGACAGCATATAAAGCCATCCACGCACGGCGAGCTTGGGCCTACTTTTAATCAGAAATCTTATCACTCTTAGTGTTTTTTTTCAGAAATTGAGTTGGGGACATCTCCTGATTATTTTAGGAGCAAAACGAAAAAAATCCTAGGGGCGCTTTTAAAAAAAAATCGATTTTCATTTGTTTTTATATTTTTTTCAGTGTATGTTTAATTTTTATTACTGATATCGAAAGAGTTTGTTTTTTTAAGCAATTTTGTAAAATTTCTGTTTTTTTTTTTAATTTGTTTTTGAGATATTTAAAATCAAAATTGACGAAACTTATTTTTTAATCAAGTCTGCCATTGTAACCTGTTGAGATATTTAAAATTTTTTAAATAATTTGAAATTAGCCTAACGCCATCTAAAAGTTTTATATTATAAAATTACCACAAAATGGCTCTAAGCTCCAAAACACAATACGACCCTATATCTATTCAATAAAATTAAGTTGGCGTTGGTAGTTAGAGCCATTTTTATTGAAATATTTGCAAATTGCACTGTGCGGGGGTTGGCGTGAGGATATTGCAAATATGAAAAATAATGGTCCCCCTCCAAACTAAAATTTTGTTTATTTATTTGTTTATTTGTTTATACTCATTTCTGGACCTTTAAGAAGGTAGTTTATACATATTTAGAGTGTTATAATACAACAATTTAGATTATATTTAATTTAATTTACAAATTGACCTGTCCGAGCGTTTTTTTTACATCTACGCTATTATCACCAAAAATCCCCATGTCAATTTTTGGTTGGGACACCCTGTATAATTTATATCTATGGATCTGGGCAAATTTATTTTTAAATTAAACGTAAATTATATTAAATTTTATTATATAAATAGTTTAAATGACAATAAAAGTACAAAATTCTTCACTATTGATTCACTAAAACCATTTATATTTATTTGGTTCACAACAAGATAATTCGATTTATTAATAAATTTAACACTAACACCAAAGAACAGTGGTTTGACTCATATTTGCAAATTTTCCTTTTTTTCTATGATACAACCTGTTCCAGAACTCGCGTATAGAAATTTGAGGGTATATTAAAAACCCTCTGGAAAATATGAAAACAATTTCAAAAAAAGTCCATCTTCAATACTAATTAAAAAGGAAGCTGTTTAATCTGACCAATCCTGTTGCTGATGTTAAATTACCTACAAATAAGTTGTTTCCTACTTATTAGTAATTATGGTTGCATTTTAATTGTTGAGGCGTGCATTGTTTGAGACTTTTAACTTTAGAATCTCTTCAGGTTTGGACTTTCAAATATTCTATTTTTATAGAGTCACTCCATCCGGCTGTGGTTTTTTGACATTAATAAATATTTATGTCACATTAATCACCATGTCAACCTTCACAATATGTACCTGCAATAATTAAATTTGCTTCCATAGCTACAAATTCAACTTTTAAAGGTAATTTAACATCAGCAACAGTATTGGTCCACTTAAAGCCTTCTTACTTTTGAATTGAACGAAGATGATTTTTTTTACATTTTTTTCATATTTTCCAGAGAATTTTTAATATACTCTCAAATTTCTGTACGGGAGTTCTGGAACAGGCTGTATATGTATATAATTCGGATTTAAAATGTCTTGCGACGCGTCGCAAGGCATGCATCGGACAACGTCGCGACGTTGTCCAATGCATCATTCCATTAGTTTCTGTCTGCAGAAAAAGTCCTTCTCTAAGATCAAGGCTATAGGCATCGCGGTGCATCGCTTTTGCTATTCCCTCTTTTCATTATTTCTTGGGTCTTCCTCATTTTTGTTCGGTGTGGTGCTACCCAATGCCACAAAGTTCAAATTTTATTTTATTTATGGGGATATTTCAGTTCCTTGTTTAATTAAAAAATACCTTGAATAAAAATAAACCACTGTATACAGTGCATATAAAGGTGGGGGAGTGCCTCGTGTAACTCGTACACTTTCTTCCACCAAGCCTGCATAAGACCGCGTAAGTCGGTTTTAAGTCCAGTTTGTGCACCCTACCCTCTCACAAGTCCGCAGAAATCTACCAACCTACAAATCCAAGGTCACAGATGTTTCAACAGTTTTGTTGCTTCCCGGAGAGTAAAGTTATGCGTGACGCGAAAATATTTAAAAAAAACTGTATTTCGATCCGCTTCACACCCTGTGATCCGCTTCACCACAGATTACGGTACTATTTCGATTTCAGTATTCATAAAATGTATTTAACCCGGCGTCTGACACGTGGGGTGTCACAAACCCCAGAGTCCAAATATTACTCCGTAACTATTTTATTTTCGCGCCAAGCGAAGACAGCGCCTCAGTACCTTTCAATCGCTTTTTACTTTGCACAGTGTAGCATGAACGGCAGTATGAATATTGAAGCATTAGAGGCCACGTCCTTTTGAAGTCGTCTGGGGTTTCTGACACCCCACGTGTCATAATAAGTAACATTTATTTTCCTACAACCTAGCTAGTAGTTAGTGCCTATTTTCCACCCATTGCCTATGACAATGGTTGAAAAGTGAAAATTAGTTGATTTTACATCTGCTGTCAGAAAATGAGTAAACGTGAAACACATAACCTTAAATTGACAAATTAATATTTTAAGACAATTTTTGCGTCTTTTGGATGTTTAGGTCGTAGAAAAAATAGTATACGGACCTCGACGCAAACTATTTCGGTGGACTTCGAGAGATTTTTTACTCGGCTGCGCCTCATAAAAAAATAAGCACTCTCTTGCACTGAAAACTAGGTTCGCGTACTCGGTGCGTAATATACTATTATCTTCCTGTTTCTCCTGTATTTTTCAGTCATATTACGATTACTTAAAGTAATTTATTTTGAACCCTACCTATAATATTTAAAAGTTTATAATTTATGTTATTCATGTAGATCTTTGTTTGGCAATTTTAAACGTTATTTTTTTTAGTTAATAGGAAACAAAAAGGTTTCCTATTTTTTGTTTTTTAAATTTGATTTATTTTTGTTAACCGATTAAAAATAAATATATATGTATTTAAGATTTTTAAAATTATTTTTAGGTTAATATATTGTATAACTCAAATATTTTACTACATTTTATATAAAATTTATTAAATAAAGCAAAAACGGTCCCATTTATTGTTGGGGTTTATTATACCCCACCTGTCGTTACTTGTAAAACTAATCCACCTGTCAGACGCCGGGTTAATAAAGTCCTAACAAAGCTTTAAAATGAAGCTTATCGCAAGATATCTACAAATAAAAAACGTATGCCTTTCGCAGAAAAAGGTCCGTTTTTGTAAACTAGTGTTAAATGATTGCAAAACAAAATTTCTGTGTAAAAAATATTGTTATTGTCGTGAAGGGTTATGAACCTTTTAATATCTGCACAGTATATAAAGAAATTATTGACAAAGAATTATTTATCAGTAAAACTGAAGTGCGTGGAAAATATAATAGTGCAAAAATGAGTTCTGGTAAGTACCCTGGCAGAAATTATACAT
Organism: Brachypterus glaber; assembly: GCA_958510825.1. Classification (NCBI taxonomy): domain Eukaryota; kingdom Metazoa; phylum Arthropoda; class Insecta; order Coleoptera; family Kateretidae; genus Brachypterus; species Brachypterus glaber. Next base: position 9,651,890 of record OY294045.1, read on the forward strand.
TTGCAAATTGTTTTATTCTATGTGATTGCAAAAATATCCCGATTTATTAATTTAGAAATCTAATTATTAAGGTTTAATAGGGCGGACCTTATTTTTTTACTATTATAAAAGTTTCATTCTGGTATCTGGAACATTCTTAAAATATGAGGGTGATCAAACTTCTCAAAGGGTCCCAATCGGACAACTAAAATCGTGAAATTATGGAATAATCTTAAAAAATCGTTGAAAATGGGCTGTACTTTTTGATTCAGTGGAAATTTTAAAAGACTTGAAATCTAAATTTCTTCCTTTTAAGTATAAAAAATTATATGCTAAATTTAAAAATGATCAAAAAAATCGGCCAAAGTTGCCCCTAAAACACTAAATTTTACCAATTTTTGCTTTAAAATGATTTATCACAAGACCCCCCTTTCCATTTAAAAAAAAATCCCCCCATGCCCCCCTGCCCACATTTTAAGAGATAAAAGTATCAAATATATGTTTAAAGATAGTTTAAGTTGTCTTATTTAAGAGTTGTAAATTTTAAATCGATATCTCAACTCGTTCAAAAGTTAAGAGGGGGGGGGGGTGACTTTTGGACCTCACTGTACATTAAATAAAATTAAGTTAAGTCCAGATTGGCACATTTTTTAAATGCTTTTTTAGCGTTTCTCACATTTATGGTGGATATTTGTCAAATTTAGTGTTTTAGGGACAACTTTGGCGGATTTTCGGCACCTGATAGAATCTTTTACTCATTTTAAAATTTGACACATAATTTTGTACACTCAAAAGGAACAAATTAAGATTTCAAGGCTTTTAAATTTTCCACTGATTCAAAAAGTATAGCCCATTTTCAACGTTTTTCACGATTTTTGCGTAATATCACTCTTTTAGGGGTTCAATTGGGAAACTTAGAGAAGTTTGATCACCCTCATATGTATGTTCCAGATACACCAGAATGAAAATTTTAAAACGATAAAAAAATAAAGTCCACCCTAAGGGTTTAACCCTATACCCTATACTGCCCTACTACACTAGAAAGCAGTAACTCCATTTGTTGCATAGCAGCGTTTTCAAAATATTACATCAGAGTTGACGTCAAAAAGTCGCTATGTGACAAATAGAGTTACTACTTTCTAGCGTAGTAGGGCAGTATAATTACCCTAAGTTAGATTTCAACGGTAAGATTTTAACAGGGCTGTAACTATGGGGGATGATAGGGAACTTTCTCGTAAATTCACAACTTTTATATTTTTAATTCGTTTCAAAACTTTTTCGTGACGAACAACTAAAAATGTTTAATTCTAGTATTGGGAAAATGTGTAAAATTTACATAAAATTTACAACTTTTTCGTAATTTTTACAACTCTTTCGTAATTTAAGAAAGTAAAATTTGGAAATTTCAAATCTAGAGTAAGAGTTTAAATGGTTTTACTTACCGATGGCTATAAATTTTATATTAAAACTGAACAACTTTTTGATTTTTAATTCTTTTGAAATTAATAAATTTGGTAACTGCTGCTCTTAACAGAAGGTGTCAAATTTACAACTTTTATATTTTAATTTATTTATTTTTTCGCCATTTTTACAAGTAAAAAAAAACCTGGGCAAATCATAAATAATTTAGTTAACTGAAATTAAGAACTTTTTTATTTTTAGTTCTTTTTTGTGGAATTTCTTTTTCGTAAAATTTTCAACTTTTTCGTATAATTTACAACTTTTATGTAAAGGTACCCTATTGAAAATAATGGGTTTGTGCACCAAATGGTATAAATATACCCGCGCAGACCCGCCATTTTCAACAGGGTAGGAATAAACAAATATATTATATCTTAAAGATAGCAGTTCCTGTAGTGAAAACGTTTTTTTTTTAGTCATCACGTTTTTGTCGAGGGGATGAAAGTTGTAATTTTAGACTAAAAGAAGTTGTGATTTACGATCATCTCTCCCCACTAAACTTTCGGTACGGCCGTGGGTTAGAATAACGTTTATTAAACGTTTGGTGAAATCCTAACGTTAGATTAAGGTTGATCTAAATTTTTTCTTAACTGTTCCTGAGCAGTTGCTTATGTTTAAATACAAAAAATAATGATAAATATATATTTAGGGGCTGTCCATATATTACGTAACGCAATTTTTAAACAAAATTGACCCCCCCTCCCCTGTGTATCAAACTGTCACATTTACCAACATCCCCCCCCTGTGTAACGCGTAACAATATAAAAAATCACTCAAACTTTAAAAAAATATTCATAATCAATATCACACAGGGAAAAAATACTAGGTACCTTTTTACACTGAGTGTCACATATAACACGTATATTGTTTATGGACAGGTACACAAAATAGTAAATACATTGGTGTTCTGTGAGTACACATGTATCATCGCCGATGATTCATCGGCAAGATCACGCAAGAACAGGGCCGTAAGATTTTTTTTTAATATCAATGTCAACAGTTTTTTTACTGATTACAATATTATTTAAATATGCATAGTTTCGTCAGTTTTTGTGTGAAAAAGGAAATTATGGGCCACTAAATAGTAATTTATGTTAAAATAAAAATACATCTGTCAAGCTTAGAAAATATTCAATTTATTAAATTCCGTTACGTAACGTTTACCTAGACCCCTCCCCTCTCCCCTATCACAAACTGTAACAATTTCTCTGACCCCCCCCCCCTAGGCACGTAAACAAGGATATCTTGTACAAAATTACCGAAATATTTAACATTTTTGCCAAGTATTTTGAGATTTTTGAAAGACTTCCGAGAGTTTGTACACGAACTTGCAGTAGTGGTTCACCCCTTCTTTAAAGGATTCTATTATAATATATTAATTTAACTTTTTTTATTACCTCTAACATTTGTTTTATACCTTTCATTTTTCTTTTAGTAATTTAGAAAGTGATTTAAGAAAAGGGGTACTAGAATTTTTAACATATCCTTCAATACAAAAATTTTAAAATGTCATAATATTTAATAGTTTAGGAGGTAGATTTTAAAATTTTAAAATGTCCTAATATTTAATAGTTTCGGAGGTAGAGTCAGACGAAAATAGGAAGCCATGTCCAGTTTTTGTCTAACACATATAAATTAGGGTGGGTCAAAAAAACCGACTATTTTTTTTTTTACTTTGTACTCTGAAAAATCGGATATCTTTTAAACGGTGAGGTTTACGAAAAAATTGTAAGAGACCTTTTTTGTAGAGCGTTCGATTTCCTACAAGAATATGGGGAGAAATACTTTTTAACGAACAGTTGTCAAAGAGATATGAATTTTTGTTTCTAATACTGAGGAAAAAATGGAAAATTGTAAAGCGGAGGACCTTCTTATCAAAATTAAGAGCTCATATTTGGTGAGAATTTTCTAGAGGTGTCTAGCAACCGATTTTTCAGAGTACAAAGTAAAAAAAATAGTCGGTTTTTTGACCCACCCTAATATAAATTGTCAATTTTAGAGGAAGAAGTTTGTCAATTAAAGGATCTTAGTTGTGCATGTGATGATTGCAAATGCAGCGAATGCAAATGCGACAAGGAAAAGGGCGAGAAATGCGAATGCTGCAAGGACTGCAAATGCGAAGACTGCAAATGTTGCAAAACAACGGAAAAAGCAGAAAAAATATGCAAAGATTGCAAATGCAAGGATTGCAAATGCGGCAAAAAGGAGAAGGGAGCAGAAGAAGCAGAGTCATCACTGTGCGAAGGAGAAGAAACATTACGCAAGGAAAGAAAATCTGCACGTGGAAAAGGAGAAACTTTGCATGAAGAAGGGGGAGATGAAGAGGAAGGAAAAGAAAGAAGAGAATCTTTGGGTGAAGAAGAGGAGTCTTGTTGCAAATGTTCTTGCAAAGGAGAAGATTGTACTTGCAAAGGAAACTGTGGATGTGCTGACTGTACTTGTTGCAAAGAAGGTAAATATACTAAACATTACACAATTAATAATTATGCAGCTTTCAACCCACCCTATCCATCCATACAGGGTTATTCTTTTAAATGGTACACTTTTGGATGGGATGGGATATAAACTTTATCTAATACATACAGATAATAAGACAATAACCAGCTTTATTTTAAATAGATAAACTCAATAATAACCCCCGCGTGGCTTTTACTTTATTGAGTGGATAATTATTTATTATACCCACTCAACTGTCACTTGTCAAATTATTTTCTTGTAAATGTCATTAAATTTTTTAATAAAAATATGAATTCCTAAGCTATTTATTGGATAAAACCTTGTATGGCAGACGGCTCAAGTGATGTTAAGGGTTGACTGTATTAAATTCGTTACCTTAGAAAATATGTGAAGTGATGTGTGTAGGTGCACCTGTATGGGTCATTCCATACAGAGAGGCACGATTTTGTACACATGGGTAAACCGATATTGCCCTCTCGAAAATTAACCTGCGTGGCGTCAGCTAAGCAGGTTAATTCTCTCATGGGCAATATCTTACTTTACCCACTAGTATCATAAATAACTATTACATTTGAACTTTAGATATCACCACGGGTCGGATCGATGTAGCCATTACGGGGGGCATGCAAAAATTAGAATTTTAAAAAACTCTTTTTTCAAGTAAATAGACACTTTAAACTATTGTTCACCAAGCAGAATGTCGTGTCCACGGTGTTAATACTCGGTATCATGGTCCATGACTCATGAAGAAGGACCTACTTTTTTTCTCTTTTCAAAAAACGAATAGTTAATACAAAAATATTGTTTTTTTTTATTAATTATTCGTTTTTTAAAAAGGAAAACAATTTTCAAAAAAAAACAAATGTCTCTCTCTATGAGTCATGGAGCATGACCAAGTGACTCACTGAGTATTAACAGCGTCGACATGACATTCCGCTTGGTGAACAATAGTTTAAAATATCTACTACTTCAAAAAGGAGTTTTTTAAAATTCTAATGTTTGCATGCCCCCCGTAATGGTTACTTCGATCCGACCCACACAACAAAAACTATAATTTGCAATATTTTTTTTTTATTTTTTTAATCGTCATTTTTAATTTAACCATCCATTTATTAAAAAAAAAATGGACTTTTTTTTCTTCTTCAAAATTGATGAAATTTTCCACTAAAATGTTTAATTCTAGGTCCAAATAATAAATACAGACTGTATTTTTATTTTAACTTATAATTTATCATTTTTATGTTAAATTTTCAATAATGACAGTTTGAATCATTTTAAAGAAAAAATCTTCAATGTTTACTTTTCCTAAGAAAAGTCTTGCGTTGGTAAAAAAATTTTGAAAAATTTTGAAAAATTTTTATTGCTTTTCTTTACGTTTCTGAACGTTTTATATCCAAAAAATAAGATTTCCGTCAAAAAAAATTCTATCTGTGGGTGGTCTATCGGTCTGTGTGACCACGATAACTCAAGAACGCTTGGGACTAAATACTTGATTTTAATGAACCTAGGGCTATAGGGGAAAGTATTATTTTGTTGGCATCAGGATTTTTTTAATCCTTCCATTATTTGTTTGCAGAAATCCATTCTAGGCCTGTAAGCATGCTTACCTACCTTTCTTCCTTTTAATTAAGTAATTAATTAATTTCTCCAATACCTAAACGCAATAAAACAATTAATTACTAGGTTCATTTTAAACAGAGAAACTTGTAAATAACCCACGCGTGGCTTTTACTTTATCACTTGCAAAGTAAAAACAATTCATCCGTCAAATTTTTTTGTTACAAATTTTATATTATAAAATTAAATCTAGAAGTAAATATTCGTATTTTTTCTTCTAATTACATGCATTATATGTCATCTAACGATATTTTTTTACAAAAATATCAGTTTTGAACAATTTTTACATGCTTTTCTTTTAACTTGTATTGAGAGAGAAACTGACATTATGTCGACTTGCATTTTGGATAAAACTTCAAAGCAACGTACTTGATTTATTATACGACGTTTTTGAAAGGTAAAATTTATACGTTTGAACCAAAAATTGACACAATGTATTAATTTAAAAAAAAAACATTTTTCTATTTTGCGACTCTTATAAGCTCATAATCACATTCATTTTGCGTGTTCTTATAGGCCCATAAGAGGTCTCTACTTTTTTTTCTGTTGGGTTGGCAACATACAAAAGCCTATCTCTTGACGTTTTGCTTACAAATGTCAATGTCGATTTAAAGTTTAATTTTTTACAAAATTTTGTGTTTGGGTTATTTTGTGACTGTAAAATATATCAAAATATCATTTGTTCTTAGAATTTTAAACATAGTGTAAACTGTAATGCCAACCCAAAACAAAAATCCCTTAATCAGTCATCAATTTAAATGTAAGTTTTTTAAATTTTAGAGCAAAATAGAAAAAATTGTATAAAGCACTCGTTTCATAACACGTGTAACGATATAAATCGTCACTTTGTAATATAGCAAGGGTTAATTAAACTATTCGTTTACTTACGTTATAATTTATGTTTATTTTGTATATAAATAGTTACGTACGTACAGAACTATTTTGTATCTGGGACTATTTTGTAGCAGGAACTGAATTCTAACCATATGAGTCTCTATTCCATAGTTCTACCTGAAAATAACATAAAGAAAACATAATTAGAATATGATTTTTAATAATAAAGAATCATATGACTTATTTCTCTATAGTGCATTTGTCTATGGACTTACCTGGTTTTTATATGTTTCAGAGTCTATTGAGGGTTGGATTTCACTGGCTTTCACCTGTAGCTTGTCTCTCTTGTGGAAAGTTGTGTATGATTATCCCTTCGGGATAATCCAGAATTTGTTGAAAATAGTTTGCTGGAACTGCTCACTTAGATTCAGTATTTTGTTTATACTTAGTTCACAGGACACTTAGTATTCTGTTCGTATTTTTATTAGTTTTGCTGATAAACAATAAGTATTGTTTATATTTGTTTCTTAGAGTAATATTTTGAGGTTAGATATCACTAATACAGATTTATTAGGAAACATTCTTTTAATTAGTTATTATTTTTGGTGTCGTTTCAGTTACCTTTATTAGGAATCCTATACGGTAAAACTGTAGTTGATAATGACTTGCATAGATGTCGCTAATAGTTCAGAAATAGGATTTTATTTACCTGAAGGGTTCATACCGGTTGATAAGGTCGATTTTCGCTCTTTCTTGATGAACTCTGTACAATGGTGGTCTCATTTTGACGAGTGTTTATTTTCTGTAATCATCGAAGTAATCCTTCATGTATTTTTATTTAAAGTTAGTGAAAATGAATATTTAAACAATGCGGAAGATATTATAACTGATATTTTCTACAATTATGCATTCATAACGTTTCGATGGACATCGAAGACTTAGAATGAGACGTAAGTTAAGTTTTTCTGTTTCTTAGAATATTTCTGAGATATAATTATTGTTTTAGCACCATTAATTAAGCACCATAAAGCACCATTATTATTACCATTAATTAAGCACCATAAAGCACCATTATTACTACATTAATTAAGCACAATCACTAGACCATTAATTACTCACCATTTCTATACCATTAATATGGAATTATATTAATTTAAGTTGAAGTTTATTTTGGTATATTTGATATACAAGTTCTCCGCATGGAGTGATGTTCTGTTGGAACATGGTTCTGTAATTTTTGGCATAGATAAATTCTATGTAACCGTCTAGCAGACAATTTTATATTGGACATAATTTTCAAAAGCATATTTAATCCCGGACAACATTTTCAATCGTACATTTTATCCTGGAAGATAATTTTTCCAAAGTAGATGGGACAGCCTATATTTTTTTTTCTTTCATTTGAGAAATGAATTCATCAGCATAGGGGAGACTTGCACAGATGGAGACGATGGAATTCATACCTCATGGATTTTGCAGAAACCAGCTAAGTACTCATTCTGAAAACTTTTGAAAGCAATATTTCATATTTTTAAATTCTTTTATTTCAATTCTTATAACTGTAAACTTTATCAGATCTGATATAGTATTGATTAATACTATATGCCCTTCTGGCTTTTGTTCATTTTTAGGTACTTATTTTTTTTAAAACATTTAATCTCATTTATTAATTATTAAATATCATACTTTTGATTAAATGATTTCTAATTTAAGCATGACTTTTATACACTGCAAGAAATGATTGTTGTTTACATACATTTCTTGGTGCTTGCTGAACTTCATGTTTTCTTTATACATTTAAGTCAATGATTTCTGAATTTAGTAATTTTTATTAAGATTTCTTTAATTATATCTTAATATAATTACACATATTTTTTATATATATTAATACATTACTTGATGTGCTTTCATTAAGTTTATTTATAATAAATTTCTCAAATGAATTATCTTATTTTATTTAGGGGTTATATTTTCTCAAACTGAAAAGCTTAAGTATTTACACTAGGTTGTTACTTACCTAAAGGAGTAAAAGCTAAAGTAACTGGCGCCCCTAACAACATTAATCAATTCTTTCTATTTTTCCCTTGCCCATACCCATTGCTCCGCTGTCAAAACTAGCCGTTGGCAGTGAACGTATTAATTACGGTACACTAATATTGGCGCTCAAGAACGTGGTATTTGGATAGATAGAACACTTGTTTTTTTAATTTTACTCCATTTTTCTCAGTGTATTTTTTATAAAAATCCAAAGCTTATTTTTTTTTCAGTGTAACTTTAAGTTCATTTTGAGAAAAACTACATATAACTGTTGAATAAAATATTTTTTGTTGAAAATTAAGTCAAATTAGAGTTAATCTGATAAGATATATCAGATATGTGATTTTTATGTTTATTCTGAATTTTATGGAATAACATGGAATAGAGAAATTTTGGCGTGGGTTCAGTTTTTCTAGAAATTATCTTTTATTCAATAGAAATAAATGGATAATAGGGTATTTATTTATACGAAGGATATGAATAAATATTAGCTAATTTTGTAGTTTTGGAGACTATTTATAATTATTAATTTGTCCAATTGAGATAAATAATAATTTAGTATTTTTTTGACATATTTGGGAAATTTTCCAAAGTATGCAAAAACTTTGTTGAGCAGTGTACACAAAAAAAAAATAATTTGTGGTACAGTATAAATATTTTATTAATAAAATAAATATTTTGAGTAAATTAAATTTAAATTTTGAAAATAAATATTCAAAATGGAAGATTTAGATAAAATGGAAATTCGATTTTTGACTGCAGAAATGGTAAATTATGAACTTCGTATAAGACATTTAACAGCAAAAAATAATAGAGTATCTAGAATTAAAGTTTTAGGTAGAGCCATAGCTAGGGAAGATCCTAAAGTAAAATATGTAGATCCGACTTTTAATTTTAACAGTGAAGTGGAAAATATTAATAGAATTTTAGATAGTATATCTTCAGAAATTGTAGAATATCATGGTGATTATAGTTTAGCCGATTTAAGAAAATTAAAAACTTATTTAGTACATGTAACAAATCGTCTGCAACGTTTTCCTGAAGTAGAAGAAAATAAAGTTAGACGTATTCAATTTTTAGAAATAACTAAAGCAACTTGTTTAGAAATAGAAGCAGATATTTTAGATCTTTATGAAAAATCTGGTAAAAATTCAGAACTTACTCAAGTAAATAATAATATTTCATTACATAATAGTACACAGTTTAGTCCTAATGTTTCTAGTAAAAAAGATAATGATTATTTAAAATCAGTACCAGTTTATAAATGGAATATTAATTTTGATGGAAAGTCTAACGTTTTAAATTTTATTGAGCAAGTTGAATATATGAAAATAAGTAGAAATGTTACAGACGAAATGTTATTTAAATCCGCATATGACTTATTCAAAGAACCAGCATTGTCATGGTTTCTCTCAATTAAAGATAATTTAAATTCGTGGTCTCAAATAATTCAAGCATTAAAAAAAGATTTTCTTCCAGCTAACATAGATGATAGAACATGGGATGATATCCGTTCTAGATATCAAAATCCCGATGAATCTATCGCAATTTTTATAGGTGCTATGGAAACCTTGTTTAAACGTTTAATTCATGCTGCAAGTTTATATACTAGACTTAAGACGATTAGAGAAAGAATATTACCACATTATTTTACACCATTATCACTTATAGAAATAAATGATTTAGAAGATTTAAAAGACAGTTGTAAAAGAATAGATGAAGCTTATCAATTAAAACAAAAGAGCATAGCAGGTAAAAGTGTGGCAAAAAATAAAGCAGTTAATAAAGTAAATGTCCTAAGTTCGGATATAAATCAAAATTTTAGTAGTAAATGTAATTGTAGTCATAATACCACAGTGTCCAAACTTACCCCATCTTCCTCTACTCGTCAAAGTTCAGTATGTAATAGTAGTCAAGTTTCTCAAATTAGTCAAAGTACCAATCAAAGCTTTAATAATACACAGAATAGTAGTAATAGTAGTAATAATAAAAGTAGACAAGTAATTTGTTATAACTGTAACCAACCAAATCATATTTTTAGCAAATGTTTAGCTAAAAGAACAAAGTTTTGTTATAAATGTGGATATAAAGATGTAGTTTTTAAAAATTGCCCTTCCTGTACAAAAAACTAAATAGGAAAGTGGATGATTTTAGTCGGCATTCACTTAATAAAAAGGCTAAAAATAATAATGACAGTCAGGTAAAAAAGGATAACAAAACTACTTTTTGTAAAAACATTTATTATAATAAAAATAATATCAATTCTTTACAAAAATCAAGTATAACAGAAACAAATAAACGATTTTATTTGAATGAATGGAAAGATTGGTTGGATAAAGTTAAAAATTTTTATAAACCGTATAGTTTGTCTGTAATTAATAAAAATTCTTTTATTAAATTACCTAGAGATAACCGTCCATATATTAAAGTAAATATTTTTGATAAAAATATAACAGCTTTGATTGATACAGGTGCAAATTGTTCAGTGGCTGGTGGTCACGCGATTAAAATTTTAGAAAAGTTTAATTTAAAAATTGATAAATGTCTTATACCGCATGTTACTACAGCTGATAAATCTAAACAGTTGGTAACTGGTGTTGTTTATTTACCTATTAAAGTAGATAATAAAGTTAAGATTTTACAAGTCTTGGTTGTTCCTTCTTTGGAAACAAATTTTATTTTTGGTGTGAATTTTTTACAATTGTTTTCTATGACTCTGGATTTTTCTGATGAATCTTGGAATAATAAAATTAATAAATTGAATGTGATCAGTAATAACAGTGATAGTCAGGATATAAATAAAGATAATTCAGTAGGCTTATGTGACTTGACAGACGAACAGAAAAAGATAGCAGATAAATTTGTTAGTTTATTTAAAGAATTATATAGCGAAAAAATAGGTAGAACAAATTTAATAGAACATGATATAGATACAGGAAATAATAAACCTTTTAAAATGCGTCAATATCCTTTGTCACCTTATTTAATAGAAATTTTACATAAAGAGTTAGATAAAATGTTAGAAGATGATATAGTTTCACCATCTTATTCTGATTTTAATTCACCAGTTTTATTAGTAAAAAAAGCTAATGGTACATACCGTTTTTGTTTTGATGGACGTAAATTAAATTCTATTACAAAAGGTGATTCACATCCTTTACCAAGGATAGACTCCATTTTAAGTTTATTAGGCGATGCAAAATATATATCAAGTATAGATTTAAAAAATGCTTTTTGGCAGATTCCACTTACAAAAACTGCTAAAGAAAAAACTGCATTTTCCGTACCTGGTAGGGGACTATTTGAATTTAATGTAATGTGTTATGGACTCAAAAATGGAACACAAAGTCAGCAAAGATTAATGGATAAACTTTTTCCTTTCTCCTTTTATCCAAATATATTTGTTTATATTGACGACATTATAATAGTATCAAAAACATTTGAGGAACATATTGAATTACTTCAAATAGTACATGAAAAATTAAAATCTGCTAATCTTACAATAAATTTTGAAAAAAGTAATTTTTTTAGAAAATCACTTAAGTATTTAGGTTTTGTAATTGATAATTTTGGTTTAAGAACCGATCCGCAAAAAGTAGAAGCAATAATAAACTATCCTAGACCAACAAATAGTACAGAGATAAAACGATTTTTAGGTGTAGCTTCGTGGTATCGTAGATTTGTTAGGAATTTTTCAACAATTGTTAGTCCATTAAATTCACTTTTAAAGGGCAAAGGTAAAAAACAAGCCATTAGTTGGAATACTGATGCAGAAAAAGCTTTTTTATTGTTGAAGGAATCTTTAATAAATGCTCCAGCTTTAGCAAGTCCCAATTTTTCTTTACCATTTGTTATACAATGTGATGCTTCTTTAGTTGGCCTCGGTTCCATATTAACACAAACGCAAGATGGTCAAGAAAAAGTAATAGCTTATGCTAGTAGAGCTTTAACACGTAGTGAAATAAAATATTCTGTAGGTGAAAAGGAATGTTTAGCTGTTTTGTTTGCTATAGATAGGTTTAGACCATATATTGAAGGTGTTAAATTCACAGTAATTACAGATCATTCTTCATTAAAATATTTGAGTAATATGAAAGATCCCTCTGGTCGCTTGGCTAGATGGTCATTAAAATTACAGCAATATGATATGGATATTGTATATCGTAGAGGTAAATTAAATGTAGTAGCTGATGGGTTATCCAGAGCTTTTGATAGAATAGAACCAGAAAAATCAATTTTTCCAGATGTAAATTTAATTAATTTTAATGTAAATGATTATAATAGTGATAAATATTATATTCAGTTGAGGGAAAAAATTGTTAAGAGTCCAGATTCATATCCGCAATTTAAAGTTATTGATGATAATATTTATAAGTTCATACCGACCAAGACAAAAGTAAAAAGTAATATTATAGAGTGGAAATTGTTAGTGCCTCAAAAATGTCGTAAACAAGTTCTAAAAGAATGTCATGACGATGTATTAGCTTCTCATATGGGATTTTTTAAAACTTTTCATAGAATTTCAGAAACATATTTTTGGCCAAAAATGCGTAAAGATATTTTAAAGTATGTAAGATGTTGTAATATTTGTCAATCACAAAAAGTTAGTAATTCTGCACGTTTTGGATTGATGGGTCGTGAAAAAGAAGTAAATTATCCGTGGCAAGTTATTTCATGTGATTTGCAGGGACCATTTCCCAGAAGTTCTAAAGGTTTTTGTTATCTTTTAGTTGTGTCAGACTGGTTTACAAAGTATACATTATTACATCCTTTAAGGGAAGCTACTGCAAATGCAATATGTAAATTCATTGAGAATGAAGTTTTTTTAGTTTACGGAGTCTGTCAATTTTTAATTGTCGATAATGGAAAACAATTTGCTGGTAAAGTTTTTAAAAAATTAGCAGATGAATATAATGTACAGAAAATTTGGTTTAATGCACTTTACCATAGTCAAAATAATCCGACGGAAAGGCAACATCGCACAATTTCTACTGCTATAAGATCATATATAAAAGATAATCAAAAAGAATGGTGTAAAAATTTAGCAAAAATAGGTCTAGCTTTACGAACGTCTGTAAATGAAGTTACGGGGTATACGCCGGCATTTCTTAATTTTGGGAGGAATGTACCTATCACAGGAACTTATTATGGCAAAATGACATCAACTGATGGTGTTAAATTAGAACCTTGTGACAGAGACTCGTATAGTCAAGACTTGGGAAATCTTAAAGAGATTTTTGTTGATGTAAAGAAATATTTACATGAAGCTTATGAACGTAATAAGCGTACTTATGATTTGCGCAAGCGTGAAGTAAATTTTGATATAGGTGAAAAAGTTTGGAGACGAAACAAAGTACTCTCAGATGCTAGTAAAAGTTTTGCTGCAAAACTTGCTCCAAAGTACATACTTTGCAAAGTTGTTGCGAAAAAGTCAAAGTTAGTGTATATTTTGGAAAATGCAGATGGTCATAGAGGCGACTGGCATGTTAAAGATCTAAAGAAATATTTTGGATCGAATAGTGACATTTCAGTTGGCTAGATTTTATTAAATAAGAATATTTTCTTAGTATCATTCGGAATGATATTTAAAAAATATCAATGTATTGAAAATATTTAAAGGGTACCCAAAACTTTTGTATATAGTAAAAAAAAAAAATATATAAATATATTTTTTGTAGAAGAGGATTCTGATGCGCGTAGTCAAGTCTTATTTCTATTTTTTTATCTTGATAAAACTTAGCTAAAAAGAAAAACAAAATTAATTATGACAATTACCTGATTATGACAATTACCTGATTATGACAATTACCTGTTTATGACACACACCGATAAAGTCCCAAAATTATGTTCTACATAAGAGTAGGCGGATGATACACGTAGTTATCAAGCTTAGCTATTGTTAATTATCAAGTAGTATTTCAAATGATTTACATAAAGTATTGTATTTTTTGTTGATTTATTAAATAAAATATAGTATATATTTTAGCTATTTAAGTTAAATAGTTTTAGAGTTTGGTATAAAAATATTTTTTGTATATTAAATATTTTTATTATTTTTGGAGGGGGCATGTGTAACGATATAAATCGTCACTTTGTAATATAGCAAGGGTTAATTAAACTATTCGTTTACTTACGTTATAATTTATGTTTATTTTGTATATAAATAGTTACGTACGTACAGAACTATTTTGTATCTGGGACTATTTTGTAGCAGGAACTGAATTCTAACCATATGAGTCTCTATTCCATAGTTCTACCTGAAAATAACATAAAGAAAACATAATTAGAATATGATTTTTAATAATAAAGAATCATATGACTTATTTCTCTATAGTGCATTTGTCTATGGACTTACCTGGTTTTTATATGTTTCAGAGTCTATTGAGGGTTGGATTTCACTGGCTTTCACCTGTAGCTTGTCTCTCTTGTGGAAAGTTGTGTATGATTATCCCTTCGGGATAATCCAGAATTTGTTGAAAATAGTTTGCTGGAACTGCTCACTTAGATTCAGTATTTTGTTTATACTTAGTTCACAGGACACTTAGTATTCTGTTCGTATTTTTATTAGTTTTGCTGATAAACAATAAGTATTGTTTATATTTGTTTCTTAGAGTAATATTTTGAGGTTAGATATCACTAATACAGATTTATTAGGAAACATTCTTTTAATTAGTTATTATTTTTGGTGTCGTTTCAGTTACCTTTATTAGGAATCCTATACGGTAAAACTGTAGTTGATAATGACTTGCATAGATGTCGCTAATAGTTCAGAAATAGGATTTTATTTACCTGAAGGGTTCATACCGGTTGATAAGGTCGATTTTCGCTCTTTCTTGATGAACTCTGTACAATGGTGGTCTCATTTTGACGAGTGTTTATTTTCTGTAATCATCGAAGTAATCCTTCATGTATTTTTATTTAAAGTTAGTGAAAATGAATATTTAAACAATGCGGAAGATATTATAACTGATATTTTCTACAATTATGCATTCATAACGTTTCGATGGACATCGAAGACTTAGAATGAGACGTAAGTTAAGTTTTTCTGTTTCTTAGAATATTTCTGAGATATAATTATTGTTTTAGCACCATTAATTAAGCACCATAAAGCACCATTATTATTACCATTAATTAAGCACCATAAAGCACCATTATTACTACATTAATTAAGCACAATCACTAGACCATTAATTACTCACCATTTCTATACCATTAATATGGAATTATATTAATTTAAGTTGAAGTTTATTTTGGTATATTTGATATACAAGTTCTCCGCATGGAGTGATGTTCTGTTGGAACATGGTTCTGTAATTTTTGGCATAGATAAATTCTATGTAACCGTCTAGCAGACAATTTTATATTGGACATAATTTTCAAAAGCATATTTAATCCCGGACAACATTTTCAATCGTACATTTTATCCTGGAAGATAATTTTTCCAAAGTAGATGGGACAGCCTATATTTTTTTTTCTTTCATTTGAGAAATGAATTCATCAGCATAGGGGAGACTTGCACAGATGGAGACGATGGAATTCATACCTCATGGATTTTGCAGAAACCAGCTAAGTACTCATTCTGAAAACTTTTGAAAGCAATATTTCATATTTTTAAATTCTTTTATTTCAATTCTTATAACTGTAAACTTTATCAGATCTGATATAGTATTGATTAATACTATATGCCCTTCTGGCTTTTGTTCATTTTTAGGTACTTATTTTTTTTAAAACATTTAATCTCATTTATTAATTATTAAATATCATACTTTTGATTAAATGATTTCTAATTTAAGCATGACTTTTATACACTGCAAGAAATGATTGTTGTTTACATACATTTCTTGGTGCTTGCTGAACTTCATGTTTTCTTTATACATTTAAGTCAATGATTTCTGAATTTAGTAATTTTTATTAAGATTTCTTTAATTATATCTTAATATAATTACACATATTTTTTATATATATTAATACATTACTTGATGTGCTTTCATTAAGTTTATTTATAATAAATTTCTCAAATGAATTATCTTATTTTATTTAGGGGTTATATTTTCTCAAACTGAAAAGCTTAAGTATTTACACTAGGTTGTTACTTACCTAAAGGAGTAAAAGCTAAAGTAACTGGCGCCCCTAACAACATTAATCAATTCTTTCTATTTTTCCCTTGCCCATACCCATTGCTCCGCTGTCAAAACTAGCCGTTGGCAGTGAACGTATTAATTACGGTACACACGTTTATAGAGCACTAGTACTTTAGAAAACTAGCCGCAAGCGGCTCGGGTATTGGACAAAACTTTGTATGGTACTCATGGGTAAACCGATATTGCCCTCTCTATAAATAAAATGCTCGGCTGACTCCTTACAGGTCAAGTTTCTCATGGGGAATATCTTACTTTACCCACTAGTACCATAAATAACTATTAAATAAAGCACACTGTACCTACATTTCTTTTTTTATTTCAGCTGAGTAAGCTAAAGCTACTAATTTCAAAGACATAATACTAAAAGCTATTCTTCAGGAATCTTATATTATGATTTAAGTTATACCTAGCTTTTTTAATTTATCCCTTAAATATATATGTATATAGAATATAATATTATTAAATACTTATATAATTATATAAAATAAAGGTTATTTTATTTAGTAAAAGTATAGTAATTTTTTAAATCCCATCTAAAAATCTAAACACCTTATAAAAATTAACCTTAGGATTAAAAAAATGCTTTAGAAAATCTTTTAATTAATTTATGGCCGACACTCGGACTCATGTTAGGGAACGTTCAAGTATTACGTAACGCAAATTTTGATTTTGATCAAAAGTCGATTTTTCCAAAACAACAAATGCAGATAAGAGTGTCTTGATTAAGAAGGCAGTATCAGAGAAAGCTTTGCAGTGGTCAAAATTCGCTTTTAAGTCGTGTTTTCATAAAAATTGGTAGGTAAGTAAAGGTTTTTGTGGCTGCTGAAACCGAATCGATTACTTAACATTCAAAATTCAGAATGTATGTTCTAAAATGATGGGAAATTTTCATAAAGTTTAATTATTTTTAATAAAAAAATTACATTGGGGGGTTTTTCAGCTTGCTCAAACCTAAATCGTTGATAAAAATTAAAAATTAAAAAAGTGTGGTCCTCAGTTTTTTTTTTTACTTAGGCAACAATGAAAAAAATCGATCTACCATTTATAATTCGCCATTTTATATTTAGGAAATTTGAGTATTGCCTTGGATAAAAATTCTCAAAATTCTTCTTGGTACCAAATTTAATCAAATAAATAATAACATAAAATAATGTACCACCGTAACAAATCCAAAACCAAAAAGCAAATTTGATGCAGGTCCGTGTGTTTATAATAGGCAAATTTTTAAAATTCTTTTAATAAATCACCATAAGCAAATATTTCAAATTTTATTAGACCATAATATTTAATATTATTAATACTATTAATAAAAAAAATAAATATTGCCAGTTAGAAATAAAATAACTTAAGCCAGAAAAGGACATTATTCGATATGGAGCAAAAACTGAAACTCTATGTGAATTCAAACCAGCAGTATCAACTAAGAATATTTTCTCAAAAAAAAAAACATTGATATTTATTGCATTAATAACACAGGTCCACAAAAAAAAGTTGTCTGTGATGGGGTTGGGACCCACCTAAATAATTTTATGTATTTTGCGATGCTGAACATGAATCTGTCATAAAAAAGACACTTTATGGCTCAATTTTTTGCTACAATAAATTTCAGATGAGATTTTCACAATTTTAAACAGTTTTTTCAGTGTAGCAAAAAAATGAGCCCATGAGTTGCTTTTTTATTGCAGATTCATATTCAGCATCCGAAAATACATAAGAATAGGTGGGTCTCAATGATTGAGACCACCTATCCCAGCACATACATACCTTTTTTGTGGGTCTTTAAAGCTTTATAAGACTCAAAAAAAAAGTTGTCTGTGCTGGGGTTTAGACCCTTTCTTATGTATTTTGGGATGCTGAACACGCATCTGTCATAAAAAAGGCAATTCAGGGGTTCATTTTTTTGCTACACTGAAATAGTTTGAGATTTTTACCAAGTGCCTTTTTTATGACAGATTCATGTTCCACATCCGAAAATATACACGGAAAAAAAAAATTATAGCTAGGAGCGCTATAACACACATACCAAGCAAATTATAATCGCTTATTATATAAATACAAGGCTTTCTCTTACAATTATGGCAGTCAGTATAAAAATTTATGTGAAATACTTTAATTGTTTAGTGAATAATAAAATATAACAAATAGTATGGCATTTATAGCTTAAATAGATTTAATTATTTTCCGTGCTAATAATTTTTATAATATAATAAAATTTCTGTAAATTTATAATAGTGCCTGTAATAAATATAATCGTGTCTGTAATATATATAATCGTTTCCAATTTATTTTTAACATTATTAGTTATTGTGTCCCTTATAATCTATAGCTTAAATCACTATAATTTGCCACTATCTTATAATGTATAGCGCAGAGCCCACTAATTTCTTTCCGTGTATAAGAATAGATGGACCTCAACACCAGCACATACAATTTTTTTTTTGTCGGGTCGGGTCGGATTGAAGTAAATAAACGGTGAATAATAAATTAAAGTGTCTAGTTACTTGAAAAAAGAATTTTTTTTTAATACTAATTTTGGCATGCCCCCGGTAATGGCTACTTTGATCCGCCCCGTGGTAATAACACTTGAATTTAAAAATCTATGTTATTTTTTTAAAAAATTCTACTAAATGTTGGAAAATTCTAGCGCACCGCAATTATTATTATAGCAAACAGAGTAATAAGTTTGTTTATCCCTAACCCCCCTTTAATAAAAAATTTAATAAAAAATATTTTAAAAACAAGACGAACAAGGCTCCTTTATACGGTGAGTACAAATAGTTTTTATCTGCATTGTTAAGCAAATAATAATTGAAATAAACCAATAAAATATGAGAAATTGTTGCACACGATAGGCGCGCAAGTCACACTTCACCACATAAATAATTATCTTATTATTAATAATTATTTACTGCGCCAGTTTCGATTCAACGTTAGTTAAAATATCATCGAAAAAATGGATGCCTGCAAAAGTAAGTAACAGTTTTTTTATTTTTATTTTATGGATATTATTGTTTATGACATTTAGAAAAAATAAAAGTTTGATCAAAACCCTTTAAACTACTAGAAATCTTTCGACATATTTCTAGTACTAGTACTATAGTCCTAGTTTAAATGGTGATAAGACTAGGGCTATCTCCGGAGCCCGGAGTCTAAAATATTTTGAAATCTTGTCAAATAGTATTTTATCATAGGGCAAAAATACTGTTTTTAGGGTGATTATGGAGATTACCACCCGAGCTCAGAGAGAGATTTTGACAACCGTACTCGCCCTAAAAAGTTTTCGTCCGTGTATCATACACTATTTTTTTATTCGTTTGTAATACCTAGGTATTTAAGATAAGAAATAAATTTGTATCTTCCAGTTCAAATGTCAATCAACCAATTAACGTCGACTTACTAGCGAAAAATTTCCAGATTAGGAGGGGTATGAGTAGTTGTCTACATCTAGAAATAGATGACGCACAAGTCTACATCAATCTAATGGCTATATTCCTTTTGCGAGTAAAGTCTAAAAACGCTTTTTATTTTGTTTTTGTTTTTTACTTTCCAGTCGAGCGTCATTCTAGGGACCCTAATTATTGGTTTCAAAATTCAGGGACCTAGTTCATGCTGTGCAAGAACAAGGCGATTATTATACTTGTTTATATAATGGAATCTCGTTTATTTTTAGCTCTTTTAGCGATAAGTTTCGACTTGCATCGCACCTTCATAGCATGAAGATATTATCGTGTATGTGCGATGGGTTTCACTGGGATATCGGCTTGGTCACTCGTTTAATTTAAGGCATATCCACAAGCTCGCATAACAACATAGTACATAAGAATGCGGTACCGTGATTGGCTTACAAGATACATGGCGGCACTTTAAGCCAATCACGGCATCGCATTCTTATGTTGTTAGGCGAGCCTGTGGATATGCCATTAAATAACCTTGTGTACTGAAAGTTTTAGCAGAATCATTGCTAAATGTCTAGAGTCACGTAGACAGAAAAATTAATAATATAATATAACATATATCTGAGTGTTATTTTTATCGATAACATAATACCTAGCCACATAATTATTTTATTATCTTTACTACAAAAATATTTAATTACAAGCTGCTTTAATCGTTATATACAGTCATGGGCGGATTTAGGGGGGCCAGCCCCCCCCCCCAGCTAGATATATTAGCATAGAAATACCTTCATTCAAAAGTATATTTTTGGTGAATGGGTAAATTTTTTCCTTATGGATGCCCCCCCCCCCCATGAAATGAAATAAATCCGCCAATATACAGTGCGATCCAAAAGTAACTTTTTTTTTTAATTTGGAACTCATAAATAAGACGACTTAAACTAAACTATATATTTTTGCATAAATTTAATAGGGGCATGCGATTTTTTTTAATGGAAATGGGGGAGTGTAATATATAATCTTAAAAGTTAAAAAATTCTCTAGTTGACCATATAGTATTTTTTTTTTTTTTATTTTGTTTTTTTTAGTTGAAAAAAGGTTTGAAAATGTGTATTTTTGTCAAATTTTTTTAAAAAAATCAACAATTATTGAAAAATTATTAATTTTATTATTTTAAAACCTAAATTCTACTTTTAAACTAATTATAATTATAATTAATATAAATACCAATTTACAAAAAAAAGTCTTAAAAAATGGAATTTTTTAGCAAAAAAAAAAAAATTAAAAAACAAAACCTCATGAAAAATTAAAAAATATAATATTTAAATATAGTAAAATAAAAACTTTTAAAATGATGTATCACATGACCCCCTTTCCTTTAAAAAAATACCCCCAGGTCACCTTGCCCACAGTTTAAAAGCTGAAAATATCAAAATTTGATATAATATATTATGCATTTTATGCATATTATGCAAAATTAATTAATTAATAAACGCTAGTTTAAGTTGTTTCAAACTTGAAGTCGATATCTTCACTCGTTCAAAAGTTAAGAGGGTTAGGGGTGAATTTTGGACCGCTCTCTATATACAGTATCTAAAACTGAGTATCACACAGGTGTCTTGAATCAAAAACTCTTTTCATAGATTGACAGAGGGTTGTCTGGAAATTAAAAAATCTTTAATATCAAAATCATTCCCCTAACCCTTTTCGAAAACATTGTTTTTAAAGAGGCTCTAATGGGCGTAAATTTAATTTTCTAGGGATTTCATGAACACGGTGGACTCTACGAAAAAAACTGTTCCATTATAAAAGATAGATAAAAAATTTATCCCCCCACATATCTTGAAATCAAAAAAGTTGCATATTTCATGGATTAAAAACATAAAAGTTGCATATTTCTTAAAAATATAAAAGTTGGGATTTTTAAACCTTAGAACCTTAGAATAAAAAAATTTGCATATTTCATGGATTAAAAATATAAAAGTTGCATATTTTTTGAGATTTTCAAAAAACTTGCATATTTCGTGGATTTAAAATATAAAACTTGCATATTTCATGAAGGGCGGGATCTTTTTTTTGAGTTTTGAGAAAGGGTGGGACCTTTTTTTTTAGTCATGAACTTTTTTTGTCGAGGAAAAAAGAAAAAAGTTATGTTTTTAGGCTAACAACAGTTGTAATTTTTGTCCTCCTTCCCCCCCACCAAATTTCCTTCGCTACGGCCCTGACTTTGTTTTAAATATCTATATCTGCTGCTATCAAATTTTATCATTCACACTTAGAATCAGTTTTACGATATGGCATTATCTGCTGGGGAAACAGCTGTTCTGTAGATCGACTTTTTGTTCTTCAGAAACGGTGTATTAGATGTCTTTTTGGACTAACTTGGAACAAATCATGTGTTAATGTATTCAAGCTTAATAATTTAATGACTCTTCCTTGTCTCTACATTTTCGAAATATTATCTTTTGTGCATTCTAATAAGCATAAGTTCAGCAGTCTAAATAAAAACCATTCGTATAACACAAGACATGGTAATAATCTTGACTTAAATTCACACAGATTGACTCTATATGAAAATAATCCATTTTATATAGGAGCTAAGCTATTTAATAAACTTAACGAGCAGTTGAAGTCAATTCAGCAAACACATACTTTTAAAAAACAAGTCAAAAAGATTTTATTACATCATGCCTTTTACTCGGTTGATGAATACTTAAACTGTCGATTTTAAATTTTACTTTGTTTCGTATTTATCTATTGTTGTTAATTTATTTTTTATTGTCTCTTGTGTATTTATTTGTTTATTTATTTGTGACTTGTCCTATATTATTTTATAATCTTTTGGACCAATAAATTACTTTACTTTACTTTATCTATATCTATATCGAGTAAGCAAAATAAAAAACTTAGACTCCTGAAAGGAATAAACAAATGTACATATTATTTAACTGTATTTTTTTTCAGTGCCAAGCAAAGGAGATGCCTGCTCAATGAAATGCGAGAAAAAACCAGCAGATGCCTGCGGCATGAAATGCCAAAAGAAAGATGGCGACAAGGAGAAAAAATGCACTGACTGCAAATGCTGCAAGGAAGGAAGCGATGAAAAATGCACCTGTAAATGCAAGAACTAGATAATTTTTTTTAACAAAACCAATTTTGTACATTCTATGATTTTTAATAAATAAATAATAATAATAAAAACAAGCCGTGAAGATATGTAATTCTACGCATTTCATTATATACTATTCACAGTAAATGGTATATTGCATTTTCCCAAATACTTAAAAAAATAAAAAAAAAATTAAAAAAAAATTAAAGTTTTTTTTATATATACAGGGTGATCAGTAACTGCCATGCCAAAATTTAAGAGGTAATTCTACATCCAAAAATATGAAAAAAAGTTTCTATAAAGGTTGGTCAGGAAATGAGGCATAAGGGAGCTACGGCCCTTGGAAAATGGCATATAGAATAGAATAGAATAGAATAGAATAGTTTATTAGTCATGTATGGCTATATAAAATAGATATGACAAGTCATACTTAAAAGCTAAAATACATAATGTTACTTAAAAATAGTACAAAAAAAAATGTAAATTTAACTGTACATACATACATTAAGTGTTAAAAATAAATAATGTTACATACACAAATAAATATAAAAATTAAGACAATACATATTCATTTACAGAATAAAAATGAATGGGGAACAAAAAAAAGCCCCAATAAAATTTTAATCTTGCTGGGTGGTTCTTCTTTTAAAACTGAGCAAAAAAGTATTCTTCACTAAAACACCTAAATTTAATATTAAAGAAGTAATACCGTTTAAAAAGTAACGTTTTTGGTGGCACAAAATGTTACTTCTTCTTAATTGGATTTTTTTTTTGAAAACGGTTGCTCCTACAGTCTTGCACTATAACATTTTTTATGTATTTTTACTCAAGGAATCCACAAATAGTTTTTATCAGATTTAACCAAATTTTTACCAATAAAAATTTGAGCCCAGAACTTGGGATTAGGAACATGGTAAGGAATGCTATGAAGTCTTTAGCTCAAAGCGTTCTCAAGTTATCATGGTCACAAGTTTCCCTGACAGACAGACACACCGATAATTTTTTTGACAGAAATAATCTTTTTTCGGTATAAAACATAAAAAAAGTAATATTTTTTTACTAGCACAACACTTGCCCCAGGGAAAGTAAAAGTAAAAAAATCTAAAAATATTTTTCAGAAATACATGATTTGTTACAATTTTTTAAATAATAATACATTATACATAATAATAATACATATTATGTATTATTAATATTTTAAAAATTGCAACAAATCAAAATATAAACAGGATATTAGTCGTATAATATTACAAAACAAGCCGTGAAGATATGTATTATCTAGATACGTATTCCTTTATATGTATATTATTCACAGTATATATAGCATTTTCCCAAATGCTTAAAAAAATAATTTTCAAAAAAACTGAAAAAAAAAAATAAAAAATGAGATTTTTTTAAAGAGCTTTTTTGAAAATAAAAAAAAGGTTTTCAAAAAAAAAAAAAAACATTAAATTTTTCAATTTTTTTATATTTTATTTTGTTTTTGCGAAAAATTATAAAAATAATAAAAAATAAAAAAAAATAAAGAATTTTTACATTTTTTTAAAAAGATCTTTTTTGAAAAACGAAAATTTTTTGAAAATTTTTTTTTTAACCAAAAAAAAAACGAAAAAAAAAACAAACACCCAATAACTTTTTAGTTTTTAGGGGGATTACTTTTAGAATTGGTAAGTTTTCCTGAAAAAGCTGAAGGAAATTTCCGATTAATCCTTCAGCTTTTTTATATTTTTTTAAAAGTTTAACCCCCCCCCCATAATTACCTTCAAAAACAATAGGGAAATTCCCCTCATAGAATATGATTTTTCCTAAAAAAGTCGATCAGATTATTCGTTCTTGAGTTATTATCGTGTCCACAAAAAACGTGACATCGGACAGACGTACATTTGAAAAAACAAGTTGCCTATTTTTTCATGAAACAGATTTTTATCCAAGAATTTTTTAAAATAAAACTTTTTGTGGATCCTGTCATACACCGACAGTTTTATTTGTTGAAATAAACTAATTGAAGTCCAAACCAAATTTAATCTTCCGGGGCTTGTCAACATTTCTTAACATTTAACATTAAAAATAAACATATATATATATATATATATATATATATATATATATATATATATATATAAATTAAAAATTTCCTGCGAAATTACGTGCAAAGCGAATATTTAGACATTATTTAATGTTAACAAAGGGTAATTTTTAATAAAGGGTAATTTTTTTCAAAGTATTTTGCGTAGAGGTAAGTAAAATATTTGTATTATATTTGCTGCATGCTGAGCGCGCTCTAATGATTTTAACCACAACTTGAAACGTTCCATATCTGTAGAATTTTACGGATTCTATCTTTAGTAGGGTAGTTTTCAAAGTCTAACGCTAGATAGCGCCACAAATTTCTATGTGTATTATGTGTTGCCTAAGGAAGAGACACCACGCGCTTTCCTTATCTCGGAAGCGCACCGCGATAAAATAGAGATCTTAGCTGTCTCACAAGGAGGGTAAAATAGTAACAGGATATTACCGATAAGTCAAAAAAATACTAAAATGGTTGAAGTTGTGACAAGTTCGGTGTGACGAGTGTGTGTATTTGTGTTGTTTACATGTGAAAATAGACAAATAAATACAATGGGTGACTTTAACATAGACATTTCCAATTTACCGGAGGATGTTAGGGACAAATTAGCTGAATTGGACTTGGAGTTATCTGAAGGTAGGCCCTTTTGGCATTTACTCTAGCTATGTACAAATTTCAATCAATAAAATTGCGAAATTTGGCGTAAATAATTGTTTAATTACATAAATATTTATAGAAATAGCGAGAAATAAATTCATTTCGTTTAATGGTTTTTATTATTAAAATTATTGTTTACTATTGGATAAGTTTTTGTTTATCAGCTACGCCTGTCAAAAAAGTAACATCGTCAAAAAGCTAGGATTTTTATTAAATAATTCACGCATTTTATTAATTAATTAATTAATTTAAATAAAGATATGAGTAGAAACCACGCCTAAATATTTTGTCATCAAATAAAAAACGTATAAAAATGCAAATAAATCCAAAATTATTAATAAAAGTTGTTGTTCTAAGGTTTGTTATTTAAATAAGTTATAGTTTTTCCTGGGATTAACCCCTTTGTACCCATTTAATCTACCCTTATTGTTACCAAAACCAAGAACTTTTGGTAACACACCTCTGGTCAAAATTTAAAGTTTCTACGATGTTTCTAACTCAAAGCGTTCTTGAGTTATCGTATTTGTTTTCCCGGACAGATCAAGCAACCGATCGACGATTGATTTTTTTCGCGAAATGGAAAAATAAGCAAAAAAAAATGTTTTGCTCCGATACCGGTAGCCCGCCCCTGATTTTGCTTTGTACCTACAACTTGTTTTACCTTGTCAAGGTAGAGAGTACCTTAACGTGACGTTTTCTGTCACATTAAGGTACTGTATTACAAGGCTTCCACGTATTTAAAATTACCTAAATAAAATTGGTATACAATTAATTTTACTAAAAATTGTTTTAGTACTAAACCTGGTTGTGCATATTTGTATAAAATCGTATAAAATTGAATTAAAATAAGTCTTTCTGTTTATAACTACCTGTTCTATGGATGACTCATTACTTGAGTATCTCCGTTACATCTACAAGATTTAAAACACTTGAATCAGGAAAATAAGTTCAAGTATATTTAAGATCACATTACCTTTGAACATGGGCGTCATTAATTTTTTTTAAGGGGTTATTTGTTAATTGATAATTTTTTAATGCAATTTATTAGGGTTGGCAAAGAAGTAACTAACCCCAAACAACTACACGGAAAGAAATTAGTGGGCTCTGCGCTAAACATTATAAGATATTTGGTAACAGTGGCAAATTATAGTGATTTAAGCTATAGATTATAAGGGACACAACTAATAATGTTAAAAATAAATTGGAAACGATTATATATATTACAGACACGATTATATTTATTACAGGCACTATTATAAATTTACAGAAATTTTATTATATTATAAAAATTATTAGCACGGACAATAATTAAATCTATTTAAGCTATAAATGCCATACTATTTGTTATATTTTATTATTCACTAAACAATTAAAGTATTTCATATAAATTTTTACACTGACTGCCATAATTGTAAGAGAAAGCCTTGTATTTATATAATAAGCGATTATAATTTGCTTGGTATGTGTGTTATAGCGCTCCTAGCTATAATTTTTTTTTCCGTGTAGTGGTTTAAACAAGAAAAAAGTCCAATTTTTATGAACAGAAGTTTGCAATGTTTTTTTGCATCGAAAATTCAAATAGTATATTAAAGCACTCAGGGAACGTTCAAGTATTACGTAACACAAATTTTGATCATTTTGGATCGCCGCAAGCGGCTTGTTTTCTAAACTTGTACTCGTGCGCTTAAAACGTATGTTATGAAACTAGTAGAGGAAATGCGCCTAATTTCGGATGGTTTCCAAATTTCGGATAGTAGTGTATTTAAGATACTGTCTGCAAAGGTAAACAGGAACCTACTTTTATGTGAAGCCAAAAGCCAAACTAAATCTGTCCTGTAATATGATAACGGTAGAGCTTCTCCCCTTTAAATGGCAGCACAAATCGTTTATATTGCAAATGGCAGTTTTGTGCTCAGTTGCATTATTATGCTTGTTTATTTTATAAATAATCGTTATAAAAGTTCGTGATTCTGTCTTGGGTAAGTTATGATGTTAGTTAAGTTGATCCACTATTCATAATTAAGCAATTTGAAAACGTAAACATTCTACAAATTTCTAATCTAAAAAGCTGAAAGTTGCCTAATTTCGGATAGACCATTTTTGTGCATTTGATTCACAATTTCGGATATCCGCAAGGTAATTATTATTCAGGATAACCAACCATTAATTATTATTTTTATAAGGATACAACAAACTAAGATAAACAATTTTGAAAAAACGAAAATTACCTAAGATACTAAGATATTCGAAATTGGGAATCTAAAATTATAGTTCCTATAGTATTTCGTAGAAAATCGCTTAATGATTAAATTACGTCTTAAATGTGAAGGAATAACAAGAAACATAAGCAATGGGATCCAGATCCACTCTTGAAAAAAATTTTTCGGATATGTCCGAAATTAGGAGCCCTTTTTCAAATGCACAAAAATGCGCTGATTTTTTTAACCGTGTTTTTTGGAAAAAATAAACTGTAATAAAATTGCTTTTATAATAAATCATGGTTCGCTATAATAAGTTGTATCTGGTTATATAAAAAAAATATCAAAAAGTAATACCGAGTATTAAATATTGAATACATTGTAAATGGTATCCGAAATTAGGCGACTTTCCTCTACTTTAATATACTATTTGAATTTTCGTTGCAAAAAAACGTTGCAAACTTCAGCTACATCAATTTTTACCGTTTTTTTTTTGTCAGTTACTAAAAAGTCCCGAATTTTTCTCAGTCTTAAAGTGTGTGTTAATTTACAGCACCACAAGCTAAAATTTTAATGAGAAAACTTCTTTATTGTTGAAAATCTCCAGGAAAATCTGTTTTCTTTTGATTACAAGCACAACACAAAGTTAAGCGCCGCAAGCACGGAATACTGTAATTTTAGCACCTTTTGTATATGTTCGATAATATTTTTAAAAGTTTGTTATGGTTAATAAAAATTATAATAATTTAATAGTTATTTATGGTGCTAGTGGGTAAAGTAAGATGAAGCTGAAGTTTGCAACGTTTTTTTGCAACGAAAATTCAAATAGTATATTAAAGTACTAGTTTCATAACATAAGCACGAGTACAAGTTTAGAAAACAAGCCGCTTGCAGCGAGTTTTCTAAAGTACTAGTGCGCTAAAAACGTGTTATGGAGAAGTGCTTTAATATAGTATTTGAATTTTCGTTGCAAATAAACGTTGCAAACTTCAGCTTCATAAAGTAAGATATTGCCCATGAGAAAATTAACCTGCGAGACGTTAGCCAAGCAGGTTAATTTTGGAGAGGGCAATATCGGTTTACCCATGAGTGCTCGTAATTGTCTTATTATGTGTATGTATTGGATAAATATTGTTAACAATTTACTAACAATTTTTAAGAATTTGGTGGACAGTGTCTTGGGATTAGACCCTTAGCATAAATTCATTTAAAATAACTAAAATAAGAGCGAGAAGAAGAGTATCTTCTAGACAAGGAAGACGAGATGGGGGGAGGGGCGCCCCCAACCACCCGTTGGGAAAATCCACTCTCCAGTTGAGAAAATCATGGAGTTGATGACCTTTTTTTTTGTAAAAAGTTGGGAAATTTTTAATCTTGTTGGTAAGAAGTTGGGAAATTCTGAAACTCTCAATTTTCAATTTTTTTTTTTTTTCGGCCCCACCTCCCATAAAATTCTACCGGCATCACTGCTACTAGTTTTTTTTTTAACAGTTTTTTAAGGTAAAATAAAAACTCATACTTAATAAATTTAAAACATAGTAAGTAGTATTATAATCTGAATAAATTCCAAGGTTAATAAATGGAAGTGAATGCGTTCATACTTTGTTAAATTTTTTCGTTCTATGGCAATCGGAATCTATAACAATGTTATTATTCTTAAAGCGTGTAATCAGTTTAATCAGACTCCCTTCTAATTTTTTTTAAAGACTTACGATCACTTGCACCAAAGATAGTTTAACTTTAAACTTGGATTAAATGGACGGTCAACCGTTCAAAATGCAGTATTTTTAACTTAAACTCGGCTTAGTTGAGATAATCCCAGTTTAATCGTTGGTGCATGTGGCCCTTAACAAACTCAAAAAAATATATTTTTTTACCTATTTTTAAAATTTGGTTGCAGTAAATTACAATTAATGGCAACTTATGTTGATAATTTTCATTTATTTTGAGTGAGGAGCTGTTTTAGTGTGCGAGGTCGCTCGAAAGTAAAAAATAGTCATAATTAACCCTGAATATCGGATGTGTTAACACAACGTGTTACAATATTCACTACTGAATAATTTAAATGTCAGGAAATCTTATATTGGTATTTATTGATATTCTTCAAACTACATCGTGACTTTAGTTTGCTCAATTTCTGTACACAGAAAATGCAGATTCTTTGAACCAATAGTATAGCACTGGCTTAGTTTACACTATGGGGACTATATTTTTAGTTCAGGTTCTCTCGCGATAATTATGGTTTGGACTTTGATAATAGGTAGCGCCAGGGGAGCAGTAAGAGACAATATTTTAAATAGCACCCTTGGTCTTGTGGTACGTCATTTTAAAGAGCTTAAAATTCTCTATAGAACCATGTAACTATTTATTTTTTAATATTTTTTTTTAAGATTTTTTTTTCTTCTTTCTTTTAAATAGAGAATTTTAAGCTCTTTAAAATGAAGTATCACAAAACCTAGGGTGCCACTTAAAATATTGTCCCCATTGCCACATTTATTAATATGGTAAATGATAGTATAGAGATTTTCTTGGGAATAGGGTTATTATTCCCAAGAAAATCTCTATACTAACATACTACAGGGTAAACTCGCATCTACGGTATGGTAAGTGATAGATTTTATTCAAATTTAAAGTTTATATATAATTTCGTTCAAAAGTTACGTGTGGTGTACCATTTAAAAGAATAACCCTGTATAGCATAAATTATTTGTGTTAGCGCGCTTCCGTAAGTGTTTTATGATTTATGGAAGTTTAAAAATAGAAGATTGGTTTTATGCTATGTGATGAAACGTCCCTTTAACATAATATGCAGTAAACAGTAGGTGACTTTTTAAAGAGGTTAATAGCACAGCCCCACAAAAAAGTAAAATTGTTCTGGGCCATGGATATTACCATGATATTCTTATGTATTTTCGCCCGCTAAAACCGAATCTTAGCTCAGTTTAACGCCTACACGTCTGGATTTTTGTCTACAGCCGCACTATGCTACCAAACGGAGAAAAAGTGACCAACATTATTTTAAAGTTGAAATACACAATAAAATAATTTTGGTCACTTTTTCCCCGTTTGGTAGCATAGTGCGGCTGTAGAAAAAAATCCAGACGTGTAGGGGTTAAAATGAGTTCAGATAGGGTTTCAGCGGGCGAAAATACATAGGAAAATACATGGCGCAGACCACTTTTATTTTTTTGTGGGTCTATGTAGTTATTTATGTCACTTCTGAGTGAACTAAGTTATTGCAAGATCTATTTGGGTGAATATTTGGTATTTCATTCTATATGAATTTTGGTCAGACATTGTATAATTATATAAATAATCTATCAATTCTCAATTCAAAAAAAATAGTTGCAGAGGTATTTGGTAGCTTATTTAAAAAAAACTGTAGTGCAGTGTATTAAATTTTTGTCATAATGTGTCAGAACAATAATTCAATAATAATAAGTATGACAAATAATTTGTCAATACACTAAAATGCATATTTTTTGAGAAAATCAGTTACAGAAAGCCTCAGTAATACTTTTTTCCGAAATGGCATTCTTTAGTCTATTTCTATTAATGGATTTAAATTCTCTAATCAAAACTTTTAAAGAATAGGCTAAAACAATATAAAATAAAGAACTATTAAGTCGACTATAGTCATATTTAAGGAATAAAGTCCATTATCTTCCGAAACCAAGCACCTCAGATTTTACTGGATGGTTTTATAATCTATTTAAGATTAACGTGCCTTTAGTCAAAAAACTGCAAACCTAAAAATAAAAATAATAAACACGCTTAGGTATAATTCTCCGCATGAAACAAAGTCTCCGACGGAAGGGGGAGGAATCATTTGCGCTCTCTTCTTTCCATCAAGAGCGTTATAAGGCGTGCGTGCTTACAACGGGCCTCCCACTTGCACACACATTTCGAACATATTTCCCGTAGCCACAGATTCGTGCGTCAAACTATATACACTGAAATCTACAGAATAGGGGAAGGTGTTGTACCTTTGACCCGTTGTACCTTCAACCACCACGTAATACAGAGCACTGTATGATTATGTATGTAAATTAATATAGTTAGTTTATAATTTACCCACTAGAGGTGTTACTAAACCTGACGCGAGTTACAAATAGGCGCGTACTTTCCCTCCATAATAGTTTGTGAAGTTTCGGCTGTCAAAAGTAAGTATTTTTAAGTTTTAACTTGCCTCGTAACTTTTTTGCCAAATTGCTTATTTTGAGATTAAATATATCCAAATGTAAAGTTGCCTTTCTAGGAGAAGCTTGAATGTTTTAGAGTTAATAATATTAACCTGAAAATAACGGCGGCCTATCCAGTTTAAAATGACCTGGTCTTGTACCTTTGACCACTAACAGAGTTGTACCTTTGTCGGATCAAAGGTTTAACGGATTTCGCAAGCATACATTTTTACTAACGAATATTATTTTTAGTTTATAGTTTGCAAGATGCCAAGGAGCAATACCGGTGTAAAGAAGATCTGGAAACCACTATTAGATTCCACATGGGAAGCGGCTAGACATTTTAGTTTGAAAAAACCTACTTTAATCTTTCATTTAAACAAAATGAAGGAGTCTCGTAATGAAATCTATATTTATTCACCTAAAACACCAAAAAAAGGACCAAGGTCAAAGGTACAACAGACCTGTTGTACCTTTAACCATTGAAGGCTTTTTATAAAATTCCTAATAACATAATAATAATATACTGTTGTAATTAATAATAATAATAATAATAATTGTAAATGGAGTTTAAAATTTGCAAAACATGTACTTTATGAGTAAAGACCTAAATGCTCACGCGTGTCTGTAAATGGGACGCATTCAATAAAAATTACATCCAAAAAAAAATAAATATAAAAATCGGTCAAATGTACAACACCTTCCCCTACATTATTTTCCCAAGCAGGCCAAATATTCTTGTATTGTATTTTTGCAGTTCTCTGGCTGGAGTATTTTTTGCTAAATGAACGCACATTTTGATAGTGCTTTTCTATGTTAACATTCCTATTTATAAATTGGTAAACTAAACCAACAATAGACTAACAGTACATCTAACAACAATCACATATGTAGGTATGTAGGTATTAGTTAACTGTTAACCAAATTAGCTGTAATTAACTATAATACTTCTATTGATTGATTTTGATATATACCCAGGTGCGAAATACTGTTGACCTTTGGTGAAGGGTCAACAACTACATAGAACTTGGAAAATGGATCCTTCCAAAAACAATTGGTTACTGAACAAAAACTTATTAGCACTTTACCTTTTACCCCATTCCTCAACACGTTGCGGTCGAAGTGTACCACCGGTGTTACACCGAGGTCTGTTATCAAAAGTCGACGTGCGCCACCGGTGGTACACTGTTTTATTTTAAGTTTTTATGACATTAAAATGTGAAATTGAAGTCAGGGTCCAAAACGTAGTTTTTGGATTGTGTAAAAAATGTTATTTTTACATACAGCTAAAATTAAAACAAGATTTTTTCGTATTTTTTTTTTTAATTCTAATTGAAAATAAGATATATATCGGTAAAGTGACAATTTTTCTAAGCCATAACTAACATAAAATATGAGGGTTAAAATTAAAAAAATAATTATTTATTTATAATAAAATATAAAAAATAATTTTTATTTCTGGGTAATTCTCACGACAACCTGCATTATACTTGCTTAAACTAAAATTTAAAAAAGTACACCTTTTTCAATTCGGAGTCCTTACAAAAATTATAAAACAATTATTATACTCAATATGCAATATGTCAAACCCCTTTTTGCATTACCTTTTGCTTTTTTACGTCTGTTACACTGAAAAAAGGAGGTTTTAAATAAAAAATTTAAAAATAAAAAAAAGAAAAAAAGTTTTTTGGGAAGGTCCTCGATTTTTGGCTTCGACCCCAACGTGTAAAAAAAACCTATTATCTATATTTGAAACACTCAAACCGTTTTCAAGTCATTGAGGTCACAAATGTTCTCAGACATACCAGACGACCGACAGGTTTTTATTTGTAAAATCACTTTTTATAAAACAACCGTAAAATGACAATTGACGTAACTGATTACACAGGCCCACAAAAAGAAAAAAGTTGCCTGTGCTGGGATTGAGACCCACCTATTATGTATTTTTGGATGCTAAACACGAATCTGTCGTAAAAAGGTACTCCATGGGCTCATTTTTTGCTACACTGAAAAAACTGTTTAAAATTGTGGAAATCAACCCCAGCACAGACATTTTTTTTGTGCGTCTGTGTTATTACATCCAAGATTACATCAATATCATTTGCAAATATGTTGGATTGTTTTTGTTGTTATTTTTGGATGCTGAACACGAATCTGTCATAAAAAGGCACTCCATGGGCTCATTTTTTGCTACACTGAAAAAAGTGTCTACAATTGTGGATCTCAACCCCAGCACAGACAACTTTTTTTTTTGTGGGCCTGTGTTATTACATCCAAGATTACACCAATATCATTTGCAAATATGTTGGATTGTTTTTGTTACCCACCTATGTGTTTTTGGATGCTAAACACGAATCTGTCATAAAAAGGCACTCCATGGGCTCATTTTTTGCTACACTGAAAAAACTGTCTAAAATTGTGGAAATCAACCCCAGCACATACATTTTTTTTGTGGGCCTGTGTTATTACATCCAAGATTACACCAATATCATTTGCAAATATGTTGGATTGTTTTTGTTAGTTGGGCATTTGCTAATTAAAAAAAAAAACATAACTATTAAAATGTAGTAAAACCCCCTATGGATACTAAAAAAATTAATGAATATTTTAATTAAGCTTTCACGTGTTATGCTGTTAATTAAAAAGCAAAAAAGGTGTGTAGTAATTTTTGCAGGTTTTTTAATAAAATAATGAACAAGTATCTAAAATTAGTTATTTACAGGATTACTTTTTTGAACATATCGACTAAAAATTTGGAACATATCGCCATTAATCGGAATAAATTCAGTTATGACTCATCAACGTTGAAAATAAACAGAGAAACATAGGCTTACGGAATAATTTTGCCGAATTATGAGGGAAATTTTTATAAAAGTCACTAAATCGAAACATTTGACGACTAATTTGTTACACACAACAATATTGAATATACATATTAACTATATATAAATTATTATATTATATTTTATTATATTATATTATTATATAAATTATTATATATAAATATGTAAATATATCGGTGTTTTTCGAAGAAAATAAATATGTAAATATTTAAAACCTCGCGTCAACGATAGAATCGACGCGGCGCCTATGCGAGCACTGGAAATTCGCCGATGACTGCATATCGCACACTAAAAACTAAACCGTCACACCGAATTGAATTGAATTGTGTACATATCTATAGGTTTTGACAGGTCTTGGAAAATCTCTGTCCAAAAAAAATGTGAAGACTTATAGATACTTACACGTTTCATAGGGATTTTCCTACTAAAAATTACCAGTAGGTCTAGGAAAATATATGTTCAAAAACATAGAAAACTTATGGATGCCTACACGTTTCATACAGATTTTTCTACTTAAATTTATAACAACAAAACAAAACAATTGAATAGGTTTATGCATAGGGATTTTCCAATAGGTTTCTATTATAGTCTCTATAATAGGTCCTTTTTGACTGAGAAAGCTGATGTGGTCACTACCCACTTGGTTTATTATTCCATCAATCTATTTTCTAATCATCGTACAGAGTGATATTGGTAGACTGACAGTTTCGGGCTGCTGGCCCTCTTCAGTACCAAGAGATGGCCCACTTGGTTTGTTTTCAAAACGGCACAAAATTATGCAATCTGTTGATAGAAAGAGGATTTCCCGAAATTTGTGTTTTTTGAGCTGTGACGGTTTAGTTTTCATTGTGCGATATGATTTTAAAATTTAATAGTATATTAAACATTTTCTCGTAACCAAGTCACGTTACTATCGTGCGCTCTCTCCCACTTTATGATTATTAACGGCAAAGTGGGAAGGACATATGGTCACGTGACTTGGTTAGGTAAAAACGTCTTTCTATTTTGCGACTCTTATAAGCTCATAATCACACGCATTTTGCGTGTTCTTATAGGCCCATAAGAGGTCTGTACTTTTTGTTCTTTTGGGTTGGCAACAGACCTGGCCTATCGCTTGACGTTTTTCGTGCAAATGTCAATATCGCTTTAAAGTTGAATTTTCTACAAAATTTTGTGTTTAGGTTATTTTTACCATGTTAAAATTGTGACTTGGTTAATTGCAGTAAAAAAGAGAAGAGATGACTATAAAATATATCAAAATATCATTTGTTCTTAGAGTTTTAAACATGGTGTAAACTGTAATGCCAATCCAAAACAAAAATCCCTAAATTAGTCATCAATTTAAATATAAGTTTTTTTTTTAATTTTAGAGCAAAATAGAAAAAATTGTATAAAGCACTCGTTTTATAACACGTTTTTAGCGCTAAAAACGTATGTTATGAAACTAGTACTTTAATATACTATTACTATATAATTTTTAGGTGTAAGCGTTTATTATGAAAACGATGATACGCGAACCTAGTTTTTAGTGCACGAGATTGCTTTTTTTTACGAGGCGTAGCTGAGTAAAAAAAGCACTCGATGTGCACTTAAATGGTTTGCGTCCAGATTCGTATACTATTTTTCCTACGACCTAACACCTAAACATCCAAAAAACGCAAAAATTAGTAGTTTTTTAGTTTGAGGTTATGTGTTTGAAGTTTACTAATTTTTTGACACCAGATATGTAAAATCCACTTATGGTCACTTCCCATAGGCAACGGGTGGAAAAATATTTAAATGTGGGGGCATTCATCGAACTAAAGTTTAAAAAACTTAAGGAAACATTTATATTAAAACTAACATGTGGCCCTGCGCAAAGAAACCCGCCTAGTGTGTCAAATTTACGTATTTAATCATTAAAAAAATCTTTCTTATGATTCAAATATATCCGAGGTTTTTGTTCTAAATTTGTAGAATAAATTATCAGCGCCAGGGGAAGTAATTTGGTTAAGGATATTTTTAATCGCCTTAAAGTGGAAAAAATACTCATAAAACTAAAGCATGACTAATATTTAACCAACAAATGGCCATGTACATGGGTTGAGAAAGACTAGAAATATAAAAGATGAAGAATAAGTGAAGACCTATTTAAAATGTTCCTTCGAAAATCTGTCGTCTGAACTTAAGATTATTATTTTTTTTTACATTTGTAGTAAAATAGAGAATTTACTATCGGAGCGTTCTGGTAGGACGATCTTTTAACCCTTTTGACTCCATTGCTAACTTTATGTCAATTTTCATCAACGATAGTGCCATGAAGTTAGCAATGGAGTCAAAAGAGTTAAAAGATCGCCCTACCCGAACGCTCTTTATAAAAAGTAAAAAAAGTTTAAAATCAAAAGTTCAAGTTGCTTTACTATTACACTTTTTCTTATAAACTACACTGCAAAAAACAAGAATTAAATTGGTTTCCATATTCCAAATTCGTAAAATTTACCATAGAATTCAAGTTATTTTGTAATTAAGAGGACTTTTCGTTTCATAATGGGAAAAAAGTAACTGTTTTATTTATTTTATTTTTTTTTTTGTAAAAAGATTATTGTATTTATTGGACTGATTTCTTTTGGACATATTTATAAAACATATTCAGAATATATTTTTTTTTGCATTTTTAGTACATCTTGACCACTTCAGATGGCGTCTTCCAAAATACACATTTTAAACGGCTCCACAGTTTTTGGGCTTCCTCTAACACAGAGTAAAAATTCCAACGGGATTCTAATACTAGTAGTAACCTAAAAAATATTCTAATTTTAATATTTTTATCATTTTATAAACATTTTTCTGAAAAATTAAATGGCGTTTTTTTTTAATTTTTCAAAAAAATGTTTATAAAATGCTAGGTATTTAGTCTTATGAATAATCCCGTTGGAATTTTTACTCTATGTGTTACAGGAAGCCCAAAAACTGTGGAGCCGTTTAAAAAGCGTCTTTTGGAAGCTCTCTGATGTGGTCAAGATGTACTAAAAATGCAAAAAAAAAACATTACATTCCTAATATGTTTTATAATTATGTTCAAAAGAAATCAGTTCAATAAATACAATATTTTTTTCACAAAAAAAAAATTAAAATGTAAACAAAATGTGTGTCCACGTCAAGCAATTACCAACTTTATTCGTATGGTAGCTTAAGCATGGTTCGAATTATTCGTTTTTGCATTACAAATAGTTTGTCGGTCTTTGTTGCATTTCCCCAACAGAGGATTCCGTAAGAGAGGTAGGAATTTACACAAGAGTAGTAGAACATTTTCAAAGACTCAAAACTAACTGAATTGCGCAATTTAAATATGGCAAAATTTTTGTAAGCAAGGGTACTCACCAAAGTTTCAATGTGTTTATCCCATTGCAGATGACTGTCAATCCACACTCCAAGAAATTTAGTATCCGTGTTTTGCTTAATACTTTTTGAGTTTGTTTTAACCAGAATACTTGAGTTTATTATGGTACCTTTGGGGGTGAAGGTAATAAGGTCCCTTTTTTGTGTATTAAGAAGTAAACCGTTCGTACTGCACCATTCTTGCATATTCTGAGTGCATGTGTTTGCTAGCTTTGATAGTTGCTCCTTTGTTGAAGCACTGACTAATTTGGAGGTATCGTCTGCGAATAGAGTTGTGAGACAATGTACATTGTTAGGATCAATAATGTCATTAATAAAGATGATGAAGAGGAGGTGGGCAAAGATACTCCCTTGGGGGACACCGTAGTTTACATTACGAGCCTTGGAGAAGACGGTTTGGCCCGAAAAAGTTACCCGTACCCGTTGACTACGCCCTGAAAGGTATGATTTTAGCCAGTCCCAAGCTTTGCCTCTGATCCCTAGAATCCATAGTTTTTCTAGAAGAACTTTATGATTATTAAGGTCAAAAGCTCTGGTCATATCATAGAAAAGGCCAGATTGAAATTTTTTTTTGTCAAAATTTTTTAAAATTGTTTTACAAAGAGAGAAAATAGCGTCAGAAAGGCCCGCACATTAAACACTTAAAATCTACAACCATTTACCTATTTCCATAAAAAATGTGGATTCAAACGCTTTCGAACTGATGTTAAAGACGTTCTCTGTAAACTAGGATTCTATACCGTGGATGATTTTTTTAACACAAATCTGTGATATTTTATTATAATATTGTATTTGTATTTGTATTTTTCTAATGACGTGATAGTAATTACTGTATAGTTTACTGTATAGTTTGCTTTCTAATAAATGAATTTGAATTTGAGTGAGGAAGGATTTTGGGTTGAATGCCATGAAGACCTTTGGAATTTATTTTCAGTGTACATGCTAAATGTATCGTATAATAAGGTTCAGTGGCATTGTCACAGACGATATACTGTGTAAATTGACGGCTGAGGGATGGCTCGTTTGTTACGCGTTTGTTTATCCGAAAGGCACACTTAACAGCTTTAAGGTAGGAGAAATATTACCACTAAAGTAAAATGAAAATAAAGTTTGATGCCACTAAAAAATTAAACTTGCTAATATTTTCTTAATATAATATTAAGTGGAATTTGATTTCCTAAGAAGCGTGTCCTTTTGGTAGAAGTAAAATAGATATATTATAGTTTGACGCACGGATCTGTGGCTACGGGAAATATGTTTGGAATGTGTGTGCAAGTGGGAGGTCCGTTGTAGGCACGCACGCCTTATAACGCTCTTGACGGAAAAAAGAGATCGCGAATGATTCCTCCCCCTTGCGTCAGAGACTTTCTTTCATGCGGAAAACTATATAATATTTATGCCTGATCATAATAATCAAATATTTCAGCCATTACTTAATATTATACGGCGGGCTTGGATCAACTTTAAAACAAAAGTCCTTGCACCGATGGGATTTTTTCATAAATCTCTTCTACGATGTCTCACGAGTATTCATTGTCAATATGAAAAAATCGGTAGAGGGATTCGTGAGATAAATCGAATTTAAGTTATTTTATATTTTTTTCAGTGTATATATAATTTTTATTACGGATATAGAAAGAGTTTATTTATTTAAGAAATTTTGTAGAATATCTTTGTTTTTATTTTCATTTGTTTCTAAATTATTTAAAATCAAAATTGACAAAACTCTTTTTCTAATCAAGTAACCTGTTGTAACCTGTTGTGATATTTAATAATTTTAAAATAATTTTAAATTAGCTTAAAGCCATCTACAAATTTTATGTTAGAAAATTACCACAAAATGGCTCTAACTTAGTACCAACGCCAATTATTCTATAGATATTGTGTTTTGGCTCGGTTCTGGCGCTTGGAGCCGTTTTGTGGTAATTTTTTAACAAAAAATATGTAGATATCGTTAAGCTAATTGTAAATTATTAAAAAAAATAATATCAACAGGTTACAACACGTTACTTGATTAAAAAATGAGTTTATTTTCATATTGACAATAAATACTCGTGAGACATCGTAGATGATATTTATGAAAAAATCCCATCGGTGCAAGGACTTTTGTTTGGTCTTAGGGAATATTTTTTTATATTTAATGACTCATTAAATATATAATTAATAAGTATACTTTGTAAAGCATCATAATAAAAAATCGCCACTGATTTCTGGATAACAATTAAGTTGGATGGCCAAATAAGTCATAACCACAAACATATCCTTAATTTAAGGATATATTTTTAAATGAATTAGTGTGTCATAAAAATAATTTTGGCATAGTTTTTTTATTCGATTGATTCTAAAAGCGACACTTTTTGTTTATGTTTTGCGAGCGAAAAGTTGGACTTTGTGGCCCTAGGGCCAACCTGTCATGTCTTATGTATTTTTGTGTGCTGAAACCGAATTTTCAATTTAAAAAAAATCTACCGCATAGATTTCGAGTAAATTCCGGTTCTTATTATCAAAGTACGGCTTTAAATTTACTACAATAATTGCTGGACATGTTTTTAGAGTATACACCTAAACATAAAAAAAAACGCAAAAAATATCTTAAAATTAATTTGTCAGTTTGAGGTTATGTGTTTGACTTTTACTAATTTTCTGACAGCAGATATGTAAAATCAGCTGATTGTCACTTCGGAAACGGATGGGAAATAGGAAATAGCTATTTTCCTAACAAGTGCGGAAAAGCCTTTTTACGCAGTTAGGAACAATACTTTTCCTACGAGCAGGGTTAAAATAAAATATACTTTTATAATTTATCAAATAAATGGAAATAAATCTTATTTTTATAATTTTTCAATAACAAAATCAGTTAACAGGTAAAAAATTTAAACATTTTTATAATATTATGAATAAATATAACAAGAATAACACTACGCAATTAACAAATTAAACAATATTTATTCGTGTGGAAAATACTTTCTTTCCACGTGTGTGGAAAATACTTTCTTTCCACACTTGCGGGTATAGTGATCTTTCCGCATGCTCGTGGGAAAATGTAGTTTTCTAGTGGCGCCGAGGCTACACTAATCTATTGCAGGGAAACTAGATCTAAGAACTAAATTTAGATGCGGTAAAAATCTTTAAGGGTCATCATGGACTACTCTTTAATCTTAATTGACTTTTAAGCTATTAAAATCGTAACAAATCTGATCTCAGGAAGCACGCTACACTTGACTTGATCTCTCTCATTAAGGATTTTTGGAACGCTTCCTCTTAAAACCGACTTGAAGTTGGCTACGCTGCAAGCAGGAACTGCGTTTAAAAATATTGTAAAACGATATTGGTATAGGTCGCGGATCACGCCAAGAATAAACAAGGCGGAGATATATTGCTTCTCGTTTTATAGTAT
Source organism: Brachypterus glaber (assembly GCA_958510825.1). NCBI lineage: Eukaryota > Metazoa > Arthropoda > Insecta > Coleoptera > Kateretidae > Brachypterus > Brachypterus glaber. Next base: position 9,693,642 of record OY294045.1, read on the forward strand.
ACATTTCGCAGTAGCTAATAAAAATTAAAAAGTACCTTTGACATAATATGTCATATTCAATTTTTTTTAAGAAATGAGAATTTATGAAATGACATTTTGATTAAATGAAAATTGTTTCGACTTCACAGACTTCCGTGTCTAAAGTAGAACGCAGTCACTAATACCTAAAACGTATTATGTTCTCTCGTATAAGGGATTCCCCTCAGCCGGAGTTACGCGAACCACATCCGAATTGGTATAATCCTTTCTTTTTAGCACACTTTCGCAAGTTAGTCACTGCAGTTATGTGAGAATGGCAACGCTAAATATCGGGCTCCGGACTTTTTTACAGCGAAAAAATTGACGCGAAGACCATTACCGCGCAGTCCATTACCGCGATCGACATTACCGCGATAAGCCATTACCACGCATGTCCTTTACCGCGAAGACCATTACCGCGCAGTCCATTACCGCGAACAGTCTTTACCGCGTATGACTTTTACAGCGAAAATCGTTTACCGCGGTATTTTTTATACATTATTTTTATTTATTATTTTTATTTTATTTATTTTTTATTTAAGGGTTTTTCCGTGGGATTGATGGCAATTTGGTTTGTTTTGGTTTTGGTTTGTATTTTTATTGATAAAGTGGAACGTTTACTAAATGTACCCATATACAGCCTGTTCCAGAACTCGCGTACCGAAATTTAAGAGGTGATTCTACATCCAAAAATATGAAAAAAAGTTTCTATAAAGGTTGGTCCGGAAATGAGCCCTAAGGGAGCTACGGCCCTTCGAAGATGACGTATTGAATGGGGAACAAAAAAAAGCACCAATAAAATTTTAATGCTGCAGGGTGATTCTTCATTTAAAACTGAGCAAAAAAGTATTATACACCAAAACACCTAAATTTAATATTAAAGGAGTAATAGCCTTTTAAAAAGTAACGTTTTTGGTGGCACAAAATGTTACTTCCTCTTAATTGCATTTTTTTTTGATAAAGGTTGCTCCTACAGTGTTACACTATATGATATTTTATATGTATTTTTACTCTAGAAATCTATATTTTTTACAACAAATCCAAAAAACATACACATAGAAAAGTTTGGGGCAAAAATGTTTTAAGCCTCATATATTTTGTCCGTCTGGGCACGCCTCTGGATAAATTAAAAAAATAAATTAACATAAACTTATTGCCCTTATTAATACTAGTATACATGCAAAAGCTCGCCGCTCTAGCTTAAACGGTACCCGAGTTATTAATTAAAAACCTTATTTTTATTACAATTTTAAAGGGCCCTAGATCCCTTAGGGCTCATTTCCGGACCAACCTTTATAGGAACTTTTTTTATATTTTTGGATCTAGAATCACCTCTTAAATTTTGGCATGCCAGTTATGGATCACCCTGTATTTGCAGATCTGCACATAGGTAACTATTAATGGAAAAACTTTAAAACATATGTATGGAATTTTTCCCATTATAGAAGCAGCGTATGCAAATTTACAAGTGACCAAGTATAGAGCTAGTGTGCCAGAGGACCAAAAAAAAAGTCGGTGTCCAACCGGGACCTGAGAATACGCATTCTATGATTTTGCATGGGTCGTTAAGTCTGATCATGTCGCAGATTCTTTGCATCACGTCAGGTATATGACATGAATGGTGACGAAATCGTCAAATTTTTGTACTTTTTACCCTTTATAACGCGAAAACGCGACCGCAATCATGACTTCTGGTACAAAATAGTCCGTTACCAAAAAGCACTAGGCAAAATGGCCATTAGAGCATTCGAAAAAAACTAGATTATTTTAAATTTTGGCTAGAATCGTTAGGTCAGTCTTAATAGCAAAAATATTGCGGTTCAAAAGAAATAACCCTAAAATCGCAGTTTAACTTTCAAACTGTAAAGCCACGAAGAGTTTAATAAATACAGATAAAGTTCATTTCGATATTGTGAATAAAAATATATACAAACATGTATTTTTAGATTGAAATGCTTATATTGATCGTCGAGTAAATTGCTTCTATATCTTACACGATATTTGATATTTTTTTAAATATGGTTTCCGTTTTTTTTTTTGTAATTTAAGAAAAATAATAAAAGTCAAAATAAAATTCAGAACTAGAAGAAAGGCGGTGTATTATTTATTTTGTTATGTTTTGTGATGTAGAATTATGCCCTTTATTATGTACCAAAAGACTGCTAACACCGTGTATATGCAATAGTTTAAAAGTCAAGTTATTTATATTTCATAGGTATTATAATAATGGATATTATATTATTCTTTTAACGTTACTTAAAATAATCGTTAAAAAATACAGTTAGATAATAATATAGTCGTTCCATTTCAAAGTAAAGAATTTTAAACATAAATAAACATTATTTGTTGAATTTTACCATTTTAGGGTTATCGGATTCTGTAGTATCTATTTTTATGTATTCAATCAAAGATTAAATATCTTTATAGCTTGTTTCTTGCTGTGCATATTTGTAATGCTTTGCATTCCATTATACACGATGTCCAGTAAATGATGTCATTAATTTTAAGGGGTGATTCTACCTAGGAAAATATGTAAAAAAGTTTCTATAAACATATGTCTAAAATGCGTCGTAAAGGAGCTGAGCCCCTTTGAAGTGGCTAAAAAATTCGGTTTTTATTTAATAACTCAGGAACGCTTTGAGGTACAGCAACGAGTTTTTGAATGTAAACTAAGCTTAATAAGGCCCATCTTCGTATGTTATTTTCATGAACTTATTTTAACCAGGGGTGTGCAAAACTGGGGGCCCTATTAGTTTTTTGTCCCAAAGTTTTTTCTGTGTAACTGTTTTGTAATTTTATTTTTGGAATAATATTCCTCAGGTCAAAATACATAAAAAAGGTGCTCTTGTTCTAATACTGTAGGATTAACCGTTTTCGAGAAAAATTAATTTGAAGGTGAAATTTCACGGTTCGAGGGTGAAAAATTAAATACTAAAATGTTGAAAACCTAAATTTCAGTGATGCAACTTCTTGTTTTGAGAGGACTTTTTCAAAACTGATGCTTAAAAAAAAGAGTTTTTTTGCCTAAAATAATTACATCAATTCGACTGTTTCTTTTTTTTGATTTTCTTTTTAAGTTTAACCCTCATAACCAAGCCCATGACTTATTTTTGGAAACATTATGTTCAAAAAACAATATCGATTGATCGTATAATTTGTTCTTTAAATGGCCCGCCGGTGAACGATAGCGGCGTTGTCCTTATTTTTATATTTCGTATTTATTATATGTGTGTAAAATATTTATGTACATTTGTGTAAGATTTTAACTTGACTTGTTCGATATTGTTATCAATGAATGTAAATAAATTGAATAAAATTAAATTGATGTATAGTGCTTACAAAAAACGTTACATCAAACGGATAAACATTTTCTTCTTTTTTCATGGAACACATTTGTATCCAAGAGTTTTTTGTCTAGGACGTCTTTATAATTTTGCAAAATTCGAAACTTCGCGCTGTGAAGAGTATAACATGAAATAAAAGGCTCGGTATTTCTTAAACATCATAACAAATGAAATTTCTTAGTGTTAACAGCGTAACATAAAGTGTAACCAAAATAAACGTCTTTCGCTGTTCATCTCTTTTATTTTTTTTAACACATTTTAACGATTTGTTTGTGTTTCATTAAATTCTATTGACGAATTTTCATTTAAAAGATAGACCTGTATATTTTGGTTCAAACACTGTAAAAAATAAACTGAATTCAGTTACAAATGGATAGGAAATCGGCATTTCTTAAACATCGTAAGAAATAAAATTTCTTAGTGTTAACAGCGTAGCATAAAGTGTAACCAAAATAAACGTCTTTCGCTGTTCATCTCTTTTATTTTTTTTTAACACATTTTAACGATTTGTTTGTGTTTCATTAAATTCTATTGACGAATTTTCATTTAAAATATAGACCTGTATATTTTGGTTCAAACACTGTAAAAAATAAACTGAATTCAGTTACAAATGGATAGGAAATCGGCATTTCTTAAACATCGTAAGAAATAAAATTTCTTAGTGTTAACAGCGTAGCATAAAGTGTAACCAATTTAAACGTCTTTCGCTGTTCATCTCTTTTATTTTTTTTTAACACATTTTAACGATTTGTTTGTGTTTCATTAAATTCTATTGACGAATTTTCATTTAAAATACAGGGTGTATTTGAAATAGGGTCGGATATTTTAACAGGTGATTCTACATGATAAAATTTGACAAAAAGTTCCTATAAACATATGTCTAAAAATGCGTCATAAGGGAGCTACGCCCCTTTGAAATTGGCTAAAAAAATCGGTTTTTATTTAATAACTCAGGAACCCTTTGAGATATATTAACGAGGTTTTGCACGTGAATTAATCCTAATAAGGCCCATATTTGTATGTAATTTTCACGTTCTTATTTAAACCAGGGGTGTGCGAAAAGGGGGGTCCTTATCAGTTTTTTGTCCCAAACTTTTTTCTGTGTAACTTTTTTGCAATTTTATTTTTAAAATATGATTCCTCAGGTCAAAATATATAAAAAAGGTACTCTTGTTGTAATACTGTAGGATTAACCGTTTTTGAGAAAAGTTAATTTGAAGGTGAAATTTCACTGTTCGAGGACGAAAAATTAAATACTAAACTGTCGAAAACCAAAATTTTAATGATGCAGTGTTATTCTACATCAAAAGCTAAGAAAAAAAGTTTCCATACATGTAGGTCGAAAAAACGCTTTTAAAGCTACCATAGCCCTTTAAAAATGGTGCATATTTAGGAGACCATAGCTCCATTAGGATTCATTTTTGGAAGTACCTGTATATGAGGTTTTTTTCTTAGTTTTTAATGTACATTCGCCCTGCATCATTAAAATTTTGGTTTTCAGCATTTTAGTATTTAATTTTTCGTCCTCGAACCGTGGAATTTTACCTTCAAATGAATTTTTCTCGAAAACGATTAATCCTACAGTATTACAACAAGAGTACCTTTTTTATGTATTTTGATCTGGGGAATCATATTTCAAAAATAAAATAGTAAAAAAGTTACACAGAAAAAAGTTTGGGACAGAAAACTGATAAGCCCCCCCCCCCCGTTTCGCACACCCCTGGTTTAAATAAGTACGTGAAAATTACATACAAAGATGGGCCTTATTAGGATTAATTCAGGTGCAAAACCTCGTTAATATATCTCAAAGGGTTCCTGAGTTATTAAAAAAAAACCGATTTTTTTAGCCACTTTCAAAGGGGCGTAGCTCCCTTATGACGCATTTTTAGACATATGTTTATAGGAACTTTTTGTCATTTTTTATGTGTATAGACCTGTATATTTGGTTCAAATACTGTAAAAAATAAACTGAATTCAGTTACAAATGGGTAGGAAATCGGAAGTTAATATATATTTAGTTACAAATGGATAGGAAGTTATGATTCTATACAAATTACTTTAATTTTTGTTAAAAACACTATAGTTCTAAAGTCACGTTTTTTAAAATTTAAGGACGGACATAAAATGTTGCGTGTTTAAAAAAAAATTAACATACAATTGTATAGGATAATAACTTATTATCTATTTGTAACTGAATATTCAGTTTACTTTTTGCAGTGAACATTATTTTTTCTTTAATTGAAATTAAGGCAATAGGCTCTGAAACATTGTGTTTTAGGGTTGTCATGTATAAAAACCCAAATGCTACAGCTATAGATTTATTTCACCTAACCGTGGCTCACGTCACGTGAGCCACGACCTGACACAAACTTGGATTCATCCAATTGTTTTTGCGATTTCGCATAGCTGTACATAGAAAACGATACATAACCTTAAATAATTTTTCCTCGCATCTAGTGCTATAAGCTTTGACAGTAAATCTACTTGTAAGTCAAGCCAACCAATCAACATTTATAATTTTGATATACACTACAAAAAAAATGTGTAAATTCACATGCTAAATCAGAGGTAATATGTTGCCAAGCAGGTGCACGTAAAATTTACGAGATTTAACTTGTAATTTTACAATTTTTTAGGTATGTTACATGTTCATGTACGTAATATTCCTAAAAATTTGTAAAATTACAACTTATGAGTTATGGTGGTCATATTGCGATATTACCTCTGATTTGGCATGTAAATCTAAACATTTTTTTACAGTGTAACCTTGGGTACAACCCAAGCACATTCACATCAAATAGCCTTTGCTCTAATGCTTCGAGAAAGGCGTGTCGTTAAATTAGTTTTCTTTTTTATCGACTGGTTCAATTATTTCGTTTTATTGCTACATTCAACCAATAAAAAAATAAAACTTATCACATTTGAAATTATACTATCAAATTATTTGACAATTAGGTTTACATTTTAGTGAATTTGAATGCTTATCGGCAACGCTGTTTATGTACGGCTTGGCAACAGCGAAAACAAGCGCCTTGCTTTTTTAATTAGATAGTTTTATTTGTCAGTGTCAGTACTTTGTTTACAATTATTTGTGTACAACTAATTGTTGTACAGTACTGACAACGTTGATGACAACCCTATTGTAAAGAAGCAAGTTTAAATTTAAAAATATCACTTCTAAGCCATTTACAAATGTGGATATGTATTTTTCAATTCCAGAGTCATGTTTCAAGTCTTTTAAAAATAGACCAGTAGTATTGATTTTTATTAGCTCTTTTTATTAGATTTTCATCTACGTTGCAGTTGAATTTATTAATTAAGGCGTATTTGTTCAGCGAACTGTCGTTTAGGCGCCCATTTTTTTTGCTTTATGTTGGTATAGACCGAATTAAGTTTCTTGCTAAAATAAAATGAAATGTGTAAAAACTATCGTGGAAATCAGTTTTCCATGCAGTTTTGAATTTTTTTCTACACATTATTTTTGTTTCTAACAAAAACGTTCTTAATGTTTTAAAATCCTACTTATACCGAGAATTATTTCGCGATAGGCTACCATTGTCAAATTCGGAAAAGCCTTTTACAACATTTGACACAAAGATCTTATAGCCAAACTTTACATTCTTAGCCTCCTTCCTTAAAGGCAAAGCTTCCAAATCAAACAAGGCGAGACCAGGTCCAGCATCCGTGACATTATAGTTGGATTTGCGTACTATCACCCCTTCTTCTTCTTCCATTCAGTTTTATGGTCTCAGCTACTAAGGCTATCCGACCAACCAATCTTAAATTCCAATTTCTGCTATTATGCAGGTCTGGGATGTCCCATTCCTATGTTTTTTTTACTTTTAACCTATGTAGGTTGTATTATAATCCTTTAAAAAATCTCTCTCAATATAACCTCAAATAAAAAACGTGGACAATACAAATCAAATCACTTAGCTCAAATTCCAATTAAAATCAATACATAACATCTATACTTCCATAACAAACATATTTTAACATTCACTAGCCATGGCTGGAACCTAACGCGAATTAAACAAATTAAAAACCGCCGTAGACTTGTTGCTCGTTTCCCGAACAAAAAGCAACTCTATCTATCACCCCTTTCGTACAACCTTTTCACTGCGGATATCCCATAGACATAAGAATAGATTGGACTGTGCATTGACAATTTGCGCAGAAAAATTTTTGGTTAACCCTGATGTATTTTTCTTCACAGTGGAGTATGTTTTCTTACTCACACTAATCATGCTGTCTCTGTCACATCATAGAATATCCACAGTTTTGTGCGATATTTTTAAATCGTAAAACCCTTAAAATTAGTAATTTCTACTGACTTTTTGTCATATATCCAATCACCACCTGGTAATTTAAATTTCACGCAATAAATTAGGTTCAAAAAGAAGGTCACCCATGTTAGTCAGTCGCGCAGAATAAAGCCTTTTCCAGATTTACTCTACGTCATTGGGATAGCCCAAACACAGACGCAGCCCAAATTTCCCTGTTCGCCGACGACATATTAGAAAAAGCTAGAAACTCCGTATCCATAACGCACTTCAGCGCCGATTGGACAATTAAACCCAAGGCACAAGGTACCCCTTGTCGAACACCCAAATCCACAGAGATCTCAACATGCTCCTTCTCAAAAAAAAAAAGTCCAAACCAAATGAACTACTAATACTGTCCAACCACATAACCTTGGGTAGCGGGGCATCGGGAAAAAAATGCGTGGCCTCTCATTGGTGTTCTGTGGCCTCTCCTAGCATACCACGAACCCAATACACATCATTCATAGGGGACTTAGCGCGGCGTTGCCGGTATAAAAATTCCTTAAACTGGCCAAGGTTATCTGGTCGGACAATGAAGATGATTTTAAAAACCGACGCGACAGCGTTGCAGCGCGCTGCAAACCGGTAGTTGGCAATATTAAAACTCTCAATATTAAAAACTGTGAAGTTGAAATTGCCAAATTATTGCAATCAATAGTACATTTCCCTTACTTAAAGTAAGGGAGTTTTTAGTCTGCTTACACTGAGAAAAATTCTTTGTGTTTTAATAGATAAAAGTACCTTTTGCTCAAATATTACATTTTAATTATTAAAACAAATTTTTAAATAGTACCTTTTGCTTAAACATTACATTTTCCATACTTCCACTTCATACCCCGATTCTTGCTTTAATAAAGACTGTAGAGATTTCATATTTTGGGTATCCTCCTAAAACCCCCCCAAGAGTCGCTGTAGTATTTTGTTTTTCAGTATTTTTCTTTTACAACAAAATTTCATACCTAAAACTAATTACTTTAATTAAATATGAATATATTACTATTTATAACTATTGTTAGTACTTTATTATTTACCAAAAAATACTCTTTATATAAAATGTAATGACAGGTTTTCTAGGTTGAATTTTTAATATGAACGAGCCTAGCGCGGTACAGCGCTAGTCAGTAAGTGACTGAAATATTGACAGAACCATAATTTGCAATTTAAAAATGGACAAAAATAGTTTTATTTTAGCAATTGAAAATGGAATTAAATTAACCAAATTAAATAATATGCATGTAAAAATATTAAGATAAGTAATAAAACCATTTATATCATTTTGCGATGAAAAAAGTTGGTTTAATATATTATAGTTATAAATCGTTAAAAAATAATCTTCTAAATAAAGTAAGTAAAGTAGTAGCCCCGGTCGTAATTATTTCCAGACATCGAATTTTCATGAACAGTAAATTTTTCCCGCATAATTCTCAGCCTCTTGTGTAATTATATATGAAAACCATTTCAGAATAAAACGGCAGACTAACATCTCTACTCTAAATTTCTCTACTCCCTAACATCCCTACTCCACAATAACTCTACTCCGTAACATCTCTACTCCATAACATCTCTACTCCGTAACAACTCTACTCCACACTATAGACACTCGATTAGCCACTTGTCTTAACTCAAAAGTATATTTGTCATGCTAAGTCACTGTCAAAAATGAATTTAGTTTATTAATTACTTACATATTAGTGCATGTTAAGAGTACGCGGTCATTGTTGCTTTTAGAATAATTCATTTATGATTGTTCTAGATTTACATTTAAAGATAAACGTTTTCTAGGAAAAAAATAAAATAATCTAGAAGAAGAAGATTCTTTGTTCTTTGAACTGCTCGTTTATTATTAAGTGGCTAATAAAGTGCATATAGTGTGGAGTAGAGTTGTTACGGAGTAGAGATGTTATGGAGTAGAGATGTTACGGAGTAGAGTTGTTGTGGAGTAGGGATCTTATGGAGTAGGGATGTTAGGGAGTAGAGAAATTTAGAGTAGAGATGTTAGTCTGCCAATAAAACTACTGTAGATTAGTCGTAGAACAAAATATATCTTGGGTTATTTTTGACCATTTTGGAAATTCAAAATAATTGTATACTACTGAGTATAGTTAGATTTTATTTGTTTTTAATAAAAGAAAAACCGAGGTTCACAGGCAACTGCTTTCATACATAAAGTTGTTTGGACTTGAGATTTTATTGCTACTTTCCTGAATTTAAAAAGGGACAAAAAAGATTTTATTTCAGCAATTGAGAAAGTCCAAACCAAATTAAAGAATATGCATGTAAAAATATTAACATAAGTAATAAAACCATTTATATCATTTTGCGATGAAAAAAATATAAAAGTTGGTTTGAAATAAATCGTTAAAAAATAATCTTCTAAATAAAGTAAGTAGTAGTCGCGGTCGTAATTATTTCCAGACATCAAATTTTCATGATAACAGTAAATTTTCCCCGTATAATCCTCAGCATCTTATGTAATTATATATGAAAATCAATTGAGAGTGATACTACTGCAAATTAGTCGTAGAACAAAATATATCTTGGGTTATTTTTGACAATTTTGGAAATTCAAAATAATTGTATCCTACTGAGTTTTACTACTCTTCCTCTTCCAAGCTGTGAGGAGTATAATAATATCATCACAAGAATATTAATTAAATAATCAAACAGCGAGTAATTAGTGGATATAATTACTAAAATTGCCTATTAGGATCACTTTCAATTAGTTTTATTCACTGTAAGGTATAATTAGACTTCATTTGTTTTTAATAAAAAGAAAACCGAGGAGGTACACAGAGAACTGCATTCATACATAAAGTTGTTTAGGGTCATTTGATATTTTATTGCTTCTTTCCTGTTGCTTTGTTTGTCCCTGAGAACTGAGAAACTAGAATTTTTTAAAATGCTGATTTTGAAGTTTTTCACCATCACATTACTTTTTGCAAATTATTTTTGATACCTCCTATAGTACTTCAAAAAATAACTTTTATGAGTTGTGAGGCTCATTATGAGCCAATGGCTTACCCCTGACGTGAGCCAATGGCTCACTAAGCCATCCAATAATATATGGCTCACATTAATTAAAGTATTGAAACATCTTTAACAATAATGAGCTAAATTTTGGTTTTGATAGGGGAAAACAAAAATGTATTTTATCAAAATGCATTACAGCTACTGTGTACAGTGCCTGTATTATATCTTAAATAAAAAGATACTGGAATCACACGAGAAAGAGCAAACAGGTTTTTACTTTATGTCTCGTAATTTTAATCCACAATTCTTCTTTAACGTAATTATGAAGTTTTTCATCAACTTCTCAGAAATCGCGAGAAAGATTTTTCACTTCAGTTAGTTGCTCTTTATGTATAAAATTGTTGGCAGATTTATAAATCTTAATAGAGATTTGATTGAAAGTGACTTGAAGACCAAAGGGAATAACTTTCAATTCTACACCTTTTCAAGTTGTAAATAGAAAAGTGTAAATTGATATTCAGAATTTCAAGTTAAATTTCAGAAAGTATAAATTGTAATTCAGATTTGCAAGTTATATTTCAGAAAGTGTAAATTGTAATTCAGATTTTTAACTTATATTTCAGAAAGTGTAAATTGTAATTCAGATTTACAATTTATATTTCAGAAAGTATAAATTAAATTTCAGAAAGTGTAAATTATATTTCAGAAAGCGTAAGTAAAAATTCATAAAGTGTAACTTATATTTCAGAAATTATAACTTTATATTATTATTACAGAGTAAATTGTATTTCAGAAAGTGTAAATTGTATTTCAGAAAGTGTAAATTAAATTTCAGAAATATTTATCTATCGAGAAACTTATAATTTATTTTTTATAATTTATACGTATGTAATATAATGAAGTGACCTAGCCATTTAGAAATTAATTCACTTCGAAAAGTGAAAATCATTGGTCCATCATATTCAACCATAGATTATACAACCCATATATTACCGTAAGGATTATAGATTACTAGAGGTACAACCCCCATATATCGATTTTTGAGGCAACAGATTCTCCCTCACAGTTTTCGCCTTTCCCGTTATTTCTGGGGGAGTACCAGAATCATCACTTTGCATTTCACTTTCCATTTTTATATATTTTATTACACTTAACACGGAAACACTTTCTAACTTAATAATTTTAGCAGATCACCAGAAAATTTCTGCTAGAAATGTCAAGTTATTCATTTGTTTTTTTAATGGCCGCGAACCTCCAGCGTGATTTTTTAAATTTATAATCTTTTTCATTAAATTTTAGTAAAATAAATAAATAGCTAATTAATTGTACTGGTAGTGAAAAAATACTATATTTTCCACGTGAAGATTTAACATTTTAGACCGCGTCTTGCGGGCTTCGCGCTAGCGCGCTCATCCCGCAATTTGACGCAGGTCAAAAATGTTAAACTTCTCTCACTTGGTAAATAATATACTATTTTTATGAATAGTGGAATTTTCCTTCTATTATAGTATTGAAATATTAGGAGTATAATTTGGAGAGACAGACGTTACCTGTTTGGAGAGTGTTTTTAACGTGCTGATCCCACGTAAGGTTTTTGGATATTATAAAGCCTAAATATTTAACATGTTTTTTCCAGTTAATGTCTTGGCCATTTACGTAAATGGGTGGATTTAGGATATTTCGAGGTGCTGCTGTTATAGCGGTGATTTTTATCGTAATTTTCTCCTGTATGGCAATAAAATTAAAGTAGCCGAAGGCGTGAATCAAAATTTGTTGAACATAATAAAGATTGATTATTGCTCTTATCCCGGTTCTGTGCATGATGAATCTGACCCACATATCGGTAGTGTATTAAAACTTAATATTTTAAGTGCGGAAATTTATTTTCGAAGCATTTACTCAGTAAGTATCTGCCAACGAAATTTATTGATCTAGACCAGATGCTTAATTTGTAAAATGTGTGTTACAGGTTTTAATTGAATTTTCCCTTTTTTTAATTAAAAATGTATTTAAATAAACTTTTATGATAACAAGCCGTGAAGTTATAAAATTCTATAGTAAGCAAGAAAACTATAAAATATTCTAATAAAAATAAAATATCTTTTTCCGTTGAGTTGAAAAGAGATTTAGAACAATTGAAAACATTGAGCTGGATACGAAAGAGAACGGGAGATTTAAATATACATAATCAATATAAGGATTTCAAGAAACTTGTTAATGCTAAAATACAAAACGAAAAACGAAACTATTTCTCTGATATAATAAATAAATCTTCTAACAAAACAAAAACTTCTTGAAAAATAGTAAAATCATTAAAAAACCAACCCGTTTCAGATAAACAAATTAAGTTAAATTATAATAACACAACGGTTAGTAAAGATTTAGATGTTGCTAATGCCTTTGGCGATTACTTGTCAAATATTGTTGATCAAACACTACATAGTAATTTCGGACCCAATCTATCTAATTTTTGTACTACTGCTCCAAGTATTAATGATACAATGTTTTTTAATCCAGTTAGCCAACAAGAAATTGTCTCTGTCATTAACAGTTTATCCAATAAAAATTCTACGGGTTTGGACGAAATACCAATAAAATTAATCAAGGCCTGCAAAGATGAGATTAGTAAACCATTGACGGATATTATAAACAAGTCTGTTATTACAGGTATTTTCCCTACTGCTTTAAAAGAATCGTCTGTAACCTTAATTTACAAAAAAAAATAACCCTCTTGATCCAGGTTACTACCGCCCTATATCCTTGTTAAGTGTACTATCAAAGATTTTCGAAAAAACAGTTTATAACCGCCTAGTAACATTTATAGAAAAGCATAAGATCCTTAGTAACTGCCAACACGGATTTAGGCAAGGCTTTTCAACAGAATCTGCTTCAATAGGATTAGTTCAGGAAATCTACGACTGTCTCGATATGGGTAAATATGTGGTTGCAATTAGTTTTGATTTAACCAAAGCTTTCGACACCCTTCGTCCAGAGTTTGTTAAGCAAAAGCTCTATAGTTTTGGTATTCGAGGTTGTATAAACGACTGGCTAATATCTTTTTTAAAGAATAGAAAATTTAGAGTCAAAATTAATAAAATTTTATCAGATCTTTTTTCACAAAATAAAGGTACGCCTCAGGGCAGCATACTGGGCCCATTATTATTCCTTTTATTTATTAATGACTTACCTTATATTATTAAAGACGGAAAACTTTTTATGTATGCAGATTATGCTACAATTGTCATTTCAGCCCACGATATACCTACGTTAATAACTAAAATTAATCAAATTCTAAAAGACTTTACTTTATGGTGCCAAAAAAACCAGTTAATCCTAAATGAAAGTAAAACGGTTTTCATGGAATTTGGGCATTTTAAGAAAAGCTTTGCAGACCTTTCTTTTAACTTAAATAATCAGAGTTTCAAAAGCTCTAATACTACAAATTTTCTAGGAGTCATTATTGATAAAAATTTAACATGGTCATTTCATATTGAATCAGTCATAAAAAATTAAATAAACAAGTTTTTCTTTTTAATACATTAAAACAAAATTTAAACACGCAAACATTATTACAAGTATACTATGCTAATGTTCATTCAGTAATTTCGTATAATATAATAGTTTGGGGACAGGCAACTAATGTAGAAGATGTATTAATAATGCCAAAGAGACTTCTCAGAATTATCTTTAGGTTAAAATATAATGAATCCTGTAGAGAAATATTTAAAAAATATCAAATTTTAACTGTGCCGTCCATTTATTTATATAAATTATTTATGTTTTTAAAAAATAATATAGATCTGTTTCCAACACACAAAAAACGCCATGCATATCCTACACGACATAATAATCTTTTAGTTATAAATAAATTTCGTTTGACCATGCATAAAAAATCTCCTTTCCATTCTGCGCAATATTTTTACAATCTTCTGCCAAATCACCTAAAAAACATGCCTACAAAAACATTTAAAAGGCAACTTAAATGTTTTCTTATTCAAAAATCCTTTTACAGTTTGTCAGAATTTGAAACTTTCGCAAAATCCGATAAATAATGTATAATTTATATTTGGATTCTTTTTTTGATTTTTATATTTACGGATTTACTGTCCTAAAATATTTTAGGTATGTTTTTTCTTCTGTGTCTATATTTAACGCTATACTGTGTTTTCTATTATTTATTAATTTTAGTTTATTTATTTATTTGTTTATTTTTATATTATGTAAACTTCCACTGTAATTACCTATTGACAATGTCTATCTGTATTTTATATCAGCCAAAGACAATAAACGATATTCTATTCTATAGTATACCTACTTCTTGCAGTTGCAGGTATTTTTTTCTCGGTAATTTTTTAATTTAAACTTAATTGAATTGAGTTTGGATATTTTTAATTTTTAAGGGTAAAACTTTTTTTTTCAAATTTGGTTCAATCTTTTAATAAAGGTACTTTTTCCGGAAAAACTTATTTTTGTCGGTATATAATTTAAATGAGACACACTGTGACACTCAAGCTTGCAAGATCAATAAATAAAAAAACCTTGTTAGATTTAACTCGTGTTAAAATAATATTTATTTACTATTTATAACATAATATTTTATCCTGGCATCACCAAAAATATCATCTGAGGTTTTAGTGACTCGCCTCGTCAAAGGTTATTGCGCTAACATTTTATAAATAAACAAGGCCAATAACAATGTTCCTTCCGGTATAACTTTTTAACGACATGTTGTATAAATATCCATTAGGTAGTTATAAATCTCATTAATGTTATTACTTAATTGTTACAGAAAAATAATTTAATTTAACACTTTTTTAATGATCCCTTCATTTTTAAAATTCGAAATTGGATTTATTTCTGGATAAACCGGAACTAACAAGTTTCAAAAAGTAGCTTTTCAGGAAAATTATTTTAATAGACGAAACTTTTATTAAAGAAGCTCATACATATTAGACATTAGAAAATACTTCAAATTAGAGGTATTTTATCATTTTAAAAATTACCCTGTATTGTTTTGAAATTTAGCCCAATACCTTAAAAAAAAAATCTGAGAATGCATGTATATTATTTTAATTTTAATTTAATTTAATTTAATTTAATTTAATTTATTTATTAGCATAGCTATTTTAATTTACAATATTTATATTAACCAGGGTTATTCAGAAATAAATTCGAAAAATTTAAGAGGTGATTCTACGTTAAAAAATATGAAAAAAAGTTCCTATAAAGGTTGGTCCGGAAAAAAGTCCTAAGGGAGCTACGGCTCTTTAAAATTGTAATAAAAATAAGTTTTTAATTAATAACTCTTGTACCCTTTAAGTTAGAGCGACGAGCTTTTGCATTTATACTAGTATTAATAAGGGCAATAAGTTTATGTTAATTTATTTTTTTAAATTTATCCAGAGGAGTGCCTAGACGGATAAAATATCACACATATTTGCCCCAAACTTTTTTGTGTATTTTTTTTTGGACTTTTTGTAATAAATATAGATTCCTTCAGTAAAAATACATAAAAAATGTCATATAGTGTAACACTGTAGGATCAACCGTTTAAAAAAAATGCAATTAGGAGAAAGTAACATTTTGTGCCACTAAAAATGTTACTTTTTAAAAGGCTAACTCCTTTAATATTAAATTTGGCTGTTTTGGTGAAGAATACTTGTTTGCTTAGTTTTAAGTGAAGAATCGCCCTGAAATTTTATTGGTGCTTTTTTTGTTCCTCGTTCAATATGTCCATCTTCGAAGGGACGCAGCTCCCTTAGGGCTCATTTCCGGACCAACCTTTATAGGAACTTTTTTTCATATTTTTTAACGTAAAATCACCTCTTAAATTTCTCGAACTTATTTCTAAATAACCCTGTATATTTCGTTACAAAAAATTAATATTCTGATAAAAAAAAGTTCATCAAAAATGAAAATATGCATAAAAACAAGCCAGGACGCCTTTGGTCGTCAATCATCTGGACATGAAACCCCAGGTGCACCTAGGTGGTGTGAATTCTAAATTTGCATAAAATTTTATTTTGATGTAAAAACCAGCAACATTAAATATATTATTATTATAAAATTAAATAAAAAATTTTATTTGACCGGTGTCGGAATCGATTTTTTTACTTTTGATCGACCTCGGAGAGAAGCAAGTATTATTATAGCGAAAAAAATCCAGTTATCCGTCCGCCCAGAGGCATGCAGGCCATACCGCGGTTCACTGAAAAAAAAAGGATCATTTGCGGTAATGGCATATGAAATTAGGCCAAATGCTTCGCACTCTTGAATACGTCCAAAAGCGCCTTTTCTTAACATGAAAATATAATTTACTTGCCAAGATCTTTCTGATTCTTTAACTTAAAATTCTTTCATCTTGTGTAAAATGCAAGTGGTCTTGTCTCAAAAGAAAAAATCTTGGGCCAAAGTATTTAAAATTATTTAATTTTTAACAATCTTAAAACAAGATAAATGTTTTTTTTCTCAAATGCACCAGGTCCAAGAGAATTTTAAAAATATTTCAAAAGCGACACTTTTCTTGGAACAAGATAAATACTTTTGTTTGAAGATACACATGTTTTAAGCCAAAAGAATAACTGCCAAGAGTGCTGAACCAAGAACGTCAATTTTTTCAGTGTGCCATTATTGTTTTTTCCCGAAAAAATCACATATAATAAAACGCAAAAATAAATAAAAGGGTAAATCCATGGTAACTCACAAGGAGGAACTAGTTCCCAAAGTTTTGGTCATTTTATTAACTCACGTTACAGCCGCAGAAAGAAATAACACTTTTTTTAAATATTTTATTACATTATTATTTTTTAACAAACAATCCTTAATAAATAACAAAAAATCTTTGATAATAATATTTACATATAATAAATATATAAAAGTGTCATTTTTTCTGCGGATGTAACTTGAGTTACCATGGATTTACCCAAAAAAAAAAAAAAAAAAAATTAAAAGTTTTGCAGTATTGCACTGTAATGCATTGATGAGTGTCCTTGACAACCATTACCTTTTTCCATAAAAGTAATAATTATATAGTTACTTTAATTGCGATGATGAACTCATGTAAAATACGATGTTTATTTTATTAGAAATACGTAAGAATAATTGTTTTTTCTACGACTGCTTTAGAATGTAAGCAAATACACACACTTTTCAAAAACAGAATGAATCCATTCTAGCTCTAGATACGGTATGAATATTCCGTATCAAGTGTTAGAATGAGCACATGTAGTGCCATCTCTTGTTTATAAAAATAAATAAATCTGTAGCAAAATTAGAAAAAATATATATATTTTACCATGAAATTTGAATAATTTAATGCAATTTAAAGTTTTGCGTTAAAATTACATACAGTTTATTAGTTTTTCTTAATATTTGACCAGTTTTTTATCAATTTAGTTCAAAAAATTAAAACTGCTCCATCTATTGTTAAATATTTAAACCTGATATCTGTCACAACAATCTGACATAACCTTCAATTTTTGCATTATAATTTGTAAATATGTGCTAAAATTAAATAAAAATCTTTTTTAAGTACTGATTTGATAAAGTTATTAAATAATATTAATTGCTTTACTTAAAAATATGTGTGTTTTATTGCATTTAAAATGTGGAGTCACAAAAAACATTGTTTTTAACCTTGTCCACAGTTTAAAGCCATTTAGTGTTTCATATTTGCAGTCGAAGAAAAAGTATAGTCTACAACACGTATGGAATAGTCATTCCGCGTTCGCGGTTCCGTTATACTCGCCTGCCGGTTCGTATGACAAACTTTCCGCTCGCGCGGAATATTGTCTATTTCATACTAGTTATAGAATATACTATTTTCTACGACTGCTTTAGAACGTAAGCAAATACACACACTTTTCAAACACAGAATGAATCCATTCTAGCTCTATATACGGTATATCCCGATTCAAGTGTTAGAACGAGCACATGTAATGTCATCTCTTGTTTATGAAAGTAAAGAAAACTGTATCAAAATTAGCAAAAATATATATATTTTAACATAAAACATTGAATAATTTAATGCCATTTAAAGTTTTGCGTTAAAATTACATAAAGTTTATTAGTTTTTCTTAATATTTGATCAGTTTTTTATCAATTTAGTTTAAAAAATTAAAACTATTGTTAAATGTTTAAACCTGATATCTGTCACAACAATCTGACATAACCTTCAATTTTTGCATTATTATTTGTAAATATGTACTAAAATTAAATAAAAATCTTTATTAAGTACTGATTTGATAAAATTATTAAATAACATTAATTGCTTTATCTAAAAATATGTGTTTTGTTGCATTTTCATTGTCGAGTCAAAAAAATATTGTTTTTAATCTTGTCCGCAGTTTAAAGCCATACAGTGTTTCATATTTGCAGTCGAAGAAAAAGTATAGTCTACAGCACGTATGGAATCGTTATTCCACGCTCGCGGGACCGTCATACTCGCCTGCCGGCTCGTATGACAAACTTTCCGGAATATTGTCTATTCCATACTAGTTATAGAATATACTATTCCATTTGAATTTTGAATAAAGGTAATTTTCGTTGCGAATCAGAAACATTGTTATATTTATTTAGAGAAAACTTATATATTTGACATTAACTGGTTTAACTGTATACAGCCTAGCTGATAGTATACTTGTTTTTTGTAATATTTTTCTGTGTGTATACAAAACATGGAATGTTTAAATACAACATAAATCATAATAAAATAGCAGCCACAATAGGTTTCGAGACCTGCATCCACAATAGGCTTTACGTGATGAGTTTAAGTGGCCGATGTCAATTACCATTGTCCGGCAGGCGTTAACTGATCCTTTCACAGATCACGTACCTCTCTATTAACTTTGCTTCATAATAAACAGATAAATCTGTATCAGAAAGGGTTATTTCCTTAAATATTTCCATTTGCTGTTATTCTGAATATCAAATTATAATATAACCTTTGCAAAGCTGCAAAAAAAGTCCCTTGTGAATAAACTTTACACTAAAATATTTCAAGACTGGTTTGCCATAAATACTTGACATTTGGAACAAATATTTTCTACATGGTAAAGAATTTTTGTTCCAAACTCTATATCAAAGCGTTCTTGAAATCTCGTAGTGCAAAGTTGAAGGACTTGAATCTTTAATCTTTAATATTTAATTTTTTTATTAATGCAATATTTTGTTCCTCTTAATTAATTTCGGCTTCATTTTCTGGCTGATGGAGCCTACAGCATGAAAAATATTTCCTGGAATTGAAATACCGGCTATTCTGCTCTACTACGCTAGAAAGCAGTAACTCCATTTGTCGCATAGCATCGTTTTTAAAGTATTACATCAGAGTTGACGTGAAAACGTTGCTATGCGACAAATGGAGTTACTGCTTTTTAGTGTAGAAGGGCAGTATTGGTACCCCTGTAACGCTATTTTCCTATACCATTAACATGGGCGTAACACTCCAAAATGAGATAAATAAGTTTGGTATAGGTGAGATTTCCCTTGAATTTCCTTAAAGATTACCTCCAAGATTTCCACCAACCAACACCTGAATTTCTCCGCGCTTTACCCCTCGCCGTCTTGATTCTAGCCCAGATCACGGTTCACCTGGGCGATTTTAAATTTCGTGGACCCCTACATTTTTTGGACTAAAACATACCTGATGACATAAGAAATCAATTCCCATTTGAAAGAAAATCGTAAAAGATACACTTTTTTAGACAGATAAAAAACGTTTTTTTGAGTTATAGGGTGTGTCAAAAAAGTCGCAATTTTCAAAATCAAAAACGCTGTCTGGCTTAAAAGTTGCCCCTTAGAAAAAAATAGTGGCCACTCAGAAATGAGCCAAATCGATTAATGTTTAGAGGTAGCTCAAAGCACTCAAACTTAAAAAAAAATAGGTACCTGTTTTTCGGATAAAAACTGATACCGATAAAAATTGAGGAAATGTTGGAGGATTTCTTTGGTAATATTTAAAAACAATACTAAATGTAAGAACTAAAAAAATTATATCCCCCCTCCCCTTAAGTTAGAACATAAAAAAACGCTAATTATTTGAAGATTTCGGGATTTTTTTTTAAATAGGGCATATTTAAAAGGACATAACTTCCTTGGGAATGATTTTTTGACCAAGGTGCATATAAATTTTTTCTATGTTTTTAATGTTAAATAACCACCCATTACTAAAATATTTGTTTTTGGCTTTATATTTTTTTATTATTTTTATTTTTGGTTCTTCATGCGTAAAAATTTACCTTTAAATGCATTTATCTTTAAAATGGTTAAACCTGCGATGTTAAACCACAGAAACTTTTTTGTGTATTTTTACATATTACTTAACAATCACCGATATTTTTCAAAGATTGAGTGCTTTGAGCTGCCTCTAAACATTAATCGATTTGGCTCATTTTTGAGTGGCCACAGTTTTTTACTAAGGAGTAACTTTTGAGCTAGAGAGCGTTTTCGATTTCGAACATCGGAATTTTTTGACCCACCCTATTACTCAAAAAAACGTTTTATTATCTTTCTAAAAAAATGTATCTTTTACGATTTTCTTTCAAATGGAAATTGATTTCTTATGTCATCAGGTATGTTTTAGTCCAAAAAATGTAGGGGTCCACGAAATTTTTATTTAAAATCGCCCAGGTGAACCGTGAGATGTATTACTATACCAAATTTGGTAATATTTAGAAACAATACTAAATGTAAGAACTAAAAAAATTATATCCCCCCTCCCCTTAAGTTAGAACATAAAAAAACGCTAATTATTTGAAGATTTCGGGATTTTTTTTTAAATAGGGCATATTTAAAAGGACATAACTTCCTTGGGAATGATTTTTTGACCAAGGTGCATATAAATTTTTTCTATGTTTTTAATGTTAAATAACCACCCATTACTAAAATATTTGTTTTTGGCTTTATATTTTTTATTATTTTTATTTTTGGTTCTTCATGCGTAAAAATTTACCTTTAAATGCATTTATCTTTAAAATGGTTAAACCTGCGATGTTAAACCACAGAAACTTTTTTGTGTATTTTTACATATTACTTAACAATCACCGATATTTTTCAAAGATTGAGTGCTTTGAGCTGCCTCTAAACATTAATCGATTTGGCTCATTTTTGAGTGGCCACAGTTTTTTACTAAGGAGTAACTTTTGAGCTAGAGAGCGTTTTCGATTTCGAACATCGGAATTTTTTGACCCACCCTATTACTCAAAAAAACGTTTTCTAAAAAAATGTATCTTTTACGATTTTCTTTCAAATGGAAATTGATTTCTTATGTCATCAGGTATGTTTTAGTCCAAAAAATGTAGGGGTCCACGAAATTTTTATTTAAAATCGCCCAGGTGAACCGTGAGATGTATTACTATACCAAATTTGGTAAAAATCGGTAATATCGAGACAGAAAGGTGGCAGGTTTCACGTTTTTATTATATTATAGTACTAATTATAGTACCAATTAATAACTCATTCCTTGATTAATACATCTATGTATAAAAAAACATACATATTTTAATTACAAACAGTGACAACTCAGGGTTATCACAGCACTTCTGTCGAAGTTCATTAACAATAAAAAAAATTATTGTGATTGTAATGAACTTGCTACTGAACAATCAGGCATCTAGTTTTTCCCTAATTAAACAAATTTTATTTAGTTTAATAATTATTAATTAATTAATTAATTGATATATTGAATTAATTTTATTATATGAATCGTTTTCTGATATGGATTGTCTTGTATTTTCGCAATTTTTTTTCAATTCTGGAGTTATTTGGCCCCAAAGACCTCCAGGAAGTAGAGTCCCTGAATAAAGTAACATTAAACTTCACTTGTATGATGTTTAAAGTCAATTTTTAAGATCCCTATAGAGGCACAATTTTTTAAATCCGTGTGTTGATTTTCATTAAAAAGTGACGTCACTTTTACGTAATTTTCTCTCATTTTGTTTATAGAATTCGGAGAAATTGACATAAATTGCGTCACTTATGAGAATGAATTTCTAAGATTTCAGAAATTGCCTCTCAGGAATATATCATGAATTTCCGTAGTGACCTAATAATAACGAACGAAAAATTAGACTGCTAGAATAATAACTTTACAGGTTAGAATTTCGTTCATCTCCCTTATTTCTGTTGCAATTAAAATAAAATTTGTATAATAGAGCGATTTTTACACTGAAAAAAAGGATCCTTTGCGGTAATGGCATATGAAATAAGGCCAAATGCTTCGCACTCTTGAATACGTCCAAAAGCGCCTTCTCTTAACATGAAAATATAATTCACTTGCCAAGATCTTTCTAATTCTTTAACTTAAAATTCTATGATCTTGTGTGAAATGCGAGTGGTCTTGTCTCAAAAGAAAAATTCTTGGGCCAAAGTATTTAAAATTATTTAATTTTTAAGAATCTTAAAACAAGATAAATGGTTTTTGCCTTAAATGCGCCAGGTCCAAGAGAATTTTAAAAATATTTCAAAAGCGACACTTTGCTTGGGACAAAACAAATACTTTTGTTTGAAGATACACATCTTTTAAGCTAAAAGAATAACTGCCAAGAGTGTTGACTACTTTGAGCCAAGAACGTCATTTTTTTCATTTTTTTTTTTAAATTTTATTTAAAAAAATTACCGTATACTGCATTTTTGAGTGGATACTTGTATTGTTTAAAATATCATAATGCAGTTCTATTATAGTTTATCGTGTAAGTTTTGTTTAATTACTTGTGATAAACCCAATACATCTGCTTTACGATTTATTGTATTGTATTTTACTACAGAAAAGGATATTATAAAAAAAAGGATATTACAGTCAACAGTCAAAATGCAGCGGATTTTTCAAGGTACAATCATATTTTTTTCTATTTTGAAACTCTTATAAGCCCATAATCACACGCATTTTGCGTGTTCTTATAGGCCCATAAGAGATCTGTTCTTTTTGTTCTTTCGGGTTGGCAACAGACCTGGCCTGTCGCTTGACGTTTTCCGTGCAAATGTCAATGTCCTTTAAAGTTAAGAATTTTCTACAAAATTTTGTGTTTAGGTTATAGATAGATAGATAGATAGATAGATATTTATTTGGTCCGTTTGAGAAATTTACATTTCTCATTATTTTTACCATGTTAAAATTGTGGCTTGGTTAATTGCAGTAAAAAAGATAAGAGATGACTATAAAATATATCAAAATATCATTTGTTCTTAGAATTTTAAACAGGGTGTAAACTGTAATGCCAATCCAAAACAAAAATCCCTAAATCAGTCCTCAATTTAAATGTAAGTTTTTTTTTAATTTTAGAGCAAAATAGGAAAAATTGTTTAAAGCACTCGTTTTATAACACGTTTTTAGCGCACTAGTATTTTAGAAAACTCGCCGCAAGCTTTACTAAACTTGTACTCGTGCGCTAAAAACGTATGTTATGAAACTAGTACTTTAATATACTATTAGTTTTGTTAAGTATATTTATTGGATTTCTCAAAATTATCTTGGCCTGTAACTTGACTATATTATTATTGAGGTAAAAACTGCCAGATTTAAAATCAGTATCTTACATTACCCAAAAAAATGCCTAATAAGTATCGTAGTTTAGAAAAAAAAAAACCTAATTTTGTAGTGTAGGTAATTTATTACAGGTATGCTTCTAATGGGGATACTAGAGGGTCCTCTCCCCAAAGATACAATTTAGATTTAAAAGTATGCGTTTGGTTCATTTCTTGTCCATATTTTATCTTTAGTTGCACATTTAATAATTTTCTATAGAAAGGAATTTATCACCAATATTTGTATAGATTTTTTTATGAGATTAATTAATTATCGAATCTATTCTAAATTCATTGGTATTAGGGTGGTTCAAAACAATAAAGTTGGATTTTTTTGCTGCTCATGGAGGATAAAGCTCATTTTGATGAGTTGGTAAAAAATCCAAAAATAAAAATAATCTAAATCATATTTTATTATTATTATTATTATTATTATTATTATTAAAAAGTCCAAACGATTTTTTAAACTTATATTGTTTTCTTTCTGGCTCTTTGAATTGTTAAAAAGTTAAAACATAATTTTTACATTTCTTGTAGTGTGCCTTTTGAAGAAGTTGGAATAAAGATAAAGATAAAATCCACCGTGGATCTAGAAAACTAAATATAGGGTCGTCAGAACGAAACGAAACGTCGGCAGTTTTAGCAAAAAACGTTTTTTAATATAAATGATTCTAATCCAGCCATCTACTATCTAATAAAAATAACCGCTTGACCCAATTTTTAAATTCGGAAGTTGTGAATTTTTCATAACCTCCGATTTTAACGCCAAAATTACCAAAAGTATGTAACAAACACGATTTTTTGAGATTTACGCCCTTTTTTGATGTGTTAATAAATCGGAATTTAGTTAATTTTGATATCATAACTTAAGCAGTATACAAAAACCATATTCTGAAAATTTCAGGTCATTTGAACAAACGCTTAATTTTTTTGCTTGATAATTTCAAGTTTTTGATATGTAGGTGCTAAAAACCAAGTATTTTTAAAGTCTGAGAACTTCTTCGGTTCAAGAACCATTCTTAAAATAAAATTATTTTTCTCAGCCGTTATTTTTCTCATTTTAAGTAGTTTTGTTTTTTAATGCAAAAATAAAACTTTAGGAAAGGCACTGGTTACAGATATGATACATAAATACAAAATTTAAAATACATATATAAGTGTATCAGAAATATTATCTTTTTTGCTAATTATTTAATAATAAATATATAATTGATTTAGATAAAGATACCAAATATAAAAGATTGTTAAAATGGTACTTTAAACCCAGAGATATTTTAAAGCAAATATTTTTAAATTAGATACATTATGGTATATTTTATTTTACAAAAAGGTACGATTTTCTGGTCATTGCCTTAAAAAACAGGTTGCTGACTAAAAGGCTTTTTTATTGTCAAGACTTGCATGCATATATGGAGGACAAAAAAATGAAATATTAATATTATTATAGGGGAGCAATGCACAAAAATGTCTTTTTTGCAACCGTCTAGAAAAGAGCTGATCATTTGTCGGATAATAATTATAATCCTTATACGAAAATCTTGTTAATATTACTATAGTATTTTTTTAATAATCTATAGAATGTTAAAAGCTCTGCAGATCTGTGCGAGCTTCGTTAGGGGCTGTCCATATATTACGTAGCGCGCCTAGGGGGAGGGTCAGAGAAATTTTTACAGTTTGTGACAGGGGGGAGGGGGGTCTAGGTAAACGTTACGTAACGGAATTTAATAAATTTAATGTTTATTTCTAAGCTTGGCAGATGTATTTTTATTTGAACATAAATAACTATTTAGTGGCCCATAATTCCCTTTTTCACACAAAAATTGACGAAACTATGCATATTTAAATAATATTGTAATCAGTAACTGTTGACAATGATATTAAAAAAAAAACTTACTGCCCTGTTCTTGTGTGATCTTGTGTTACATGTGACACTCAGTGTAAAAAGAGGTACCTAGTATTTTTTCCCTGTGTGATATTGATTATGAATATTTTTTTAAAGTTTGAGTGATTTTTTCGTGTAAATTTTTTTTTAAGGTTATGTTATACTATATTTTAGGTTCATGTTTGTTTTGTCGAGAAAAACGAATCAATAGTGAGAATACAGTTAAATTTATTGCGAAACAAAAATTTTATATTGTTACGCGTTACACAGGGGGGGGGGGGGTGTTGGTAAATGTGACAGTTTGTTACACAGGGTGGAGGGGGAGGTCAATTTTTTTTAAAAATTTCGTAACGTAATATATGGACAGCCCCTTAGTAAAAAAAAATTAATTAAAATATCGGCTACCGGGATAAAAAAAATATTATTAGATTAAGTTTCAGCTACATAAGAATTTACAAATATGTTGTTAAAATTTCCTTGGACCCTTCAAAAAATATGACCAAAATGATAGGGCATAAAAAAAATCGA
The DNA here is from genome assembly GCA_958510825.1 of Brachypterus glaber. Classification (NCBI taxonomy): domain Eukaryota; kingdom Metazoa; phylum Arthropoda; class Insecta; order Coleoptera; family Kateretidae; genus Brachypterus; species Brachypterus glaber. Next base: position 9,720,227 of record OY294045.1, read on the forward strand.
CCCAAATAAAAAATTAAAAAGAAAAAATAAAAATGTGAAACGAGTACTTTTTCTAGACGGGTTGAAAAATGAGGTAGTTTATAAAATAAGATATCAAATTGACTTCATTTTTCCTGTATTTTTGGACCATATCCTTTTTGTTTTTTCTTTGTAGCTTATCTGATTTTTTTTCTGGCCGTGACATTATCAGAAATTTATTAAAAGAAAATTTAATTTAAATTAATTTTACCTATGATTGACATTCTACTAGTGTCAAAATTTGACAACTAATTAAAAATGTAAAAATATATCATAATTTATTAAAATGCCTATATCTCGGAAACTAATAGTCCAACAATAAAAATTATCACATATGTTTTTGTAGGGAATTAAACATTATTTTTATTTATGCAAAAAAAATTGTCCTACTATAAATAATAAGTTTTTGTCCATTTTGCCCCCTTGTCCTACGCTAATGTTAACCATATTTGACGTGACACAAATAGAAAAGGTCCTGAATCGTTTGGTGAAAGAAATTTTCAAATCTGACATTCCTTTCAAAAGTTATAAGGTTTACATACAGACAGACAGGCATACAGACAGACACTTTTTTTACATTTTCTCGACGTTTCATGACATTCTTAAGCAGAAAATAAGCAATTTTGTTTATGATTTTTCGGTCCATTTTAATAACGGATGTTTCCACCCGTAAAATAAAAATTTTACGGATAAAGAAACGTACTTTAGTTAAATAAAGTGTGTGTATATAAGAATCTAAAATTATAGAGTTTAGATAAAACGATTGATTGTTTTAGGTGACACACCTGGTATAGTATTAAAGTATCCAAGATACCAGGTAAATTGTTTAGACTGGAATCGATTTTACTTTTAGAATGCATTTTTAAAAAGTCGTGAATTAAAAACTGAAAAAACCCGACTACCTCGATGAAATTTCAAAAAAAAACAAGCGAAACGTTGACAATAATTTATAATTATTATAAATTTATGATAAATTGAGTCGTCTATTCCCAATACCGGGTACGTCCTTCGATGCTAAATATTCAGGACAACAAAAAAACTGCTGTTCATTTAAAAATTGAAAATAGACGACTCAATTAATATTTTTCTTTAAAATTCACGTATAAAAAAAAATCTTAAAATTATAGAAGAATGCTGGAAAATGGGTCAAGATTAATGGAATATACGAAATACAGCAATTTCCGCCGATAAATATTAATTTGAAGATTTTTTCTGGAATTTTGAAGTAAAATTGTCAACTACATTTTTGGACATGTTTTTGCAAAATTAATGGAGGGCCCCTAGTACAAGCCAGAAGCTTATTTGGGGCTCTCCATGACTCTGTAGGATGCATCATACCACGGTAAAATAAATAAAATAAAAATAAATAAATTATAAATTGATGATAGATTATTTATCATCACTATATTATATACAGAGCGTGTCAAAAGTTCGCCACCTCCCCCTTTAACGTTTGAACGGCTTAAGATATTAACTTCAAATTTGAAACACCTAAGGGAACGTTCAAGTTTTACGTAACACTCTAGGGGAGTCTTAAAAACGTTACGCCGCGTTACAGAGGGGGGGGGGGGTGTCAGTAAAAATGTTAGGGGGGGGGGTCATTTTGGAGTGTTACGCCCATGTTAATGGTATAGGAAAATAGCGTTACAGGGGGGGTCCAAAATGATCAAAATTTGCGTTACGTAGTACTTGAACGTTCCCTTACGTAATATTCAAAAAATTATCAACTTATAAAATCTTTATTGGATCACGTTTTTAACAATGGTCTAGGCCTAAGATACGGATTCGTTGCAAATTTTATTGCACGTGGCGTTCACTAAATCCTTTGCCCCCTTGTCCTACGCTAATGTTAACCATATTTGACGTGACGCAAATAGAAAAGGTCCTGAATCGTTTGGTGAAAGAATTTTTCAAATCTGACATTCCTTTCAAAAGTTATAAGGTTTACATACAGACAGACAGGCATACAGACAGACATTTTTTTAACACCCACTTTTTTTACATTTTCTCGACGTTTCATGACATTCTTAAGCAGAAAATGCAATTTTGTTTATGATTTTTCGGTCCATTTTAATAACGGATGTTTCCACCCGTAAAATAAAAATTTTACGGATAAAGAAACGTACTTTAGTTAAATAAAGTGTGTGTATATAAGAATCTAAAATTCTAGAGTTTAGATAAAACGATTGATTGTTTTTAGGTGACACACCTGGTATAGTATTAAAGTATCCAAGATACCAGGTAAATTGTTTAGACTGGAATCGATTTTACTTTTAGAATGCATTTTTAAGAAGTCGTGAATTAAAAACTGAAAAAACCCGACTACCTCGATGAAATTAAAAAAAAAAAACAAGCGAAACGTTGACAATAATTTATAATTATTATAAATTTATGATAAATTGAGTCGTCTATTTCCAATGGAGCTCTCTACAACTAGAATTATGAAACAAAAGACGTCTACCCTATCTCTATCTCATTTGTGCTACACTTTCCAGCCAACCAAATAAATACTGTATTTGTTTTTCATACAACAAATACAGTATTTATTTGGTTGGCCGGAAAGTGTAGCAGTGAGAGGCACGTAGCTAATGTGAATCTGTAGAATAAGATAATTCTACTAAAATTTAGATGGCGCCAGTAATTTCTTTAGTAATGCACTTTTCGCCCGGCCAAGTAAATATTGTATTTGTTCAACAAAGAACAAATACAGCATTTGTTTGGTTGGGTGGAAGTGGGAGTGTATGTATGTCTTCTATCCTTTTTGGGTAGAACTTTTGTCCCTGTCTAATCTAATGGGAGAATTCTCCATACCGGGTACGTCCTTCGATGCTAAATATTCAGGACAACAAAAAAACTGCTGTTCATTTAAAAATTGAAAATAGACGACTCAATTATAAATTGATGATAGATTATTTATCATCACTATATTATATACAGAGCGTGTCAAAAGTTCGCCACCTCCCCCTTTAACGTTTGAACGGCTTAAGATATTAACTTCAAATTTGAAACAGCTAAGGGAACGTTCAAGTTTTACGTAACGCTCTAGGGGAGTCTCAAAAACGTTACGCCGCGTTACAGAGGGGGGGGGGTCAGTAAAAATGTTAGGGAACGTTCAACTATTACGTAACGCTCCTAGGGGGGGGGGGGTCATTTTGGAGTGTTACGCCCATGTTAATGGTATAGGAAAATAGCGTTACAGGGGGGGTCCAAAATGATCAAAATTTGCGTTACGTAGTACTTGAACGTTCCCTTACGTAATATTCAAAAAATTATCAACTTATAAAATCTTTATTGGATCACGTTTTTAACAATGGTCTAGGCCTAAGATACGGATTCGTTGCAAATTTTATTGCACGTGGCGTTCACTAAATCCTCTAAACAGAAAAAAATAGAGATGGAAAACCATAGGCAATAACCGGTTTTCGGTTAACCGGTTGCAGAAATTACCTCAGACCGGTTATTGGTTAAAACACGGAAGCAATAACCGGTTAAAAACCGGTTTAAACCTTAAAGCAAAAGTTCCTTTCAATTTCTTTTTTTTGTAAACGTAACAAATGGGAGGGGGGTGGTGGTGGGTCTTAAAAATGCTACGCCGCGTCACATGGGGAGGGGGTGGGGTTCAAAAGGCCAAATTTTGCGTTACATAATATTTTTATTTTTAAATTGCAGCAAATATTTTTTTGTGTAGTATTGACGAATACTTCATTAAAATCGGTTAAGTAGTTGGAAGGATCCAGAGAGGAAAATCAAACATACTTACATACACCCATACAAACACGAGTAAAAACATTAAGCGCTGCTATAATCGGGTAAAAATAGGATTGGTCTTGGAAACTGAATCCGGCTATAACCCTATAACCACAAAACGCCGTCTAGAGTTGATCTCATTAAATTTAAACTACGAAACATGTCTATCGCAATGTGTCTACGGATTGTATCTTACTCAGACTAAAGAAGGGAAACAGACAAACATTTAACAATCAAACTTTTTCACTCTGGCTATATAAATACATTTTTTCTATTTTGCGACTCTTATAAGCTTATGCATAATCACAAGCATTTTGCATAAGATGTTAGTAATTCTTTTCTTTTGGGATGGCCTCCCGGCTCGTATGAGAAACTTTTCGCTCGCGCGAAATATTGTCTATTCCATACTAGTTATAGAATATACTATTTTCTACGACTGCTTTAGAACGTAAGCAAATACACACACTTTTCAAACACAGAATGAATCCATTCTAGCTCTATATACGGTATATCCCGATTCAAGTGTTAGAACGAGCACATGTAATGTCATCTCTTGTTTATGAAAGTAAAGAAAACTGTAGCAAAATTAGCAAAAATATATATATATTTTAACATGAAACATTGAATAATTTAATGCCATTTAAAGTTTTGCGTTAAAATTACATAAAGTTTATTAGTTTTTCTTAATATTTGATCAGTTTTTTATCAATTTAGTTTAAAAAATTAAAACTATTGTTAAATGTTTAAACCTGATATCTGTCACAACAATCTGACATAACCTTCAATTTTTGCATTATTATTTGTAAATATGTGCTAAAATTAAATAAAAATCTTTTCTAAGTACTGATTTGATAAAATTATTAAATAACATTAATTGCTTTATTTAAAAATATGTGTTTTGTTGCATTTGCAATGTCGAGTTACAAAAAACATTGTTTTTAACCTTGCCCGCAGTTTAAAGCCATACAGTGTTTCATATTTGCAGTCGAAGGAAAAGTATAGTCTACAACACGTATGGAATAGTCATTCCGCGCTCGCGGGACCGTCATACTCGCCTGCCGGCTCGTATGACAAACTTTCCGCTCGCGCGGAATATTGTCTATTCCATACTAGTTATAGAATATACTATTTTCTACGACTGCTTTAGAATGTAAGCAAATACACACACTTTTCAAACACAGAATGAATCCATTCTAGCTCTAGATACTGTATGAATATTCCATATCAAGTGTTAGAATGAGCACATGTAGTGCCATCTCTTGTTTATAAAAGTAAAGAAAACTGTAGCAAAACTAGCAAAAATATATTTATTTTACCGTGAAATATTGAATAATTTAATGCAATTTAAAGTTTTGCGTTAAAATTACATTAAGTTTATTAGTTTTTCTTAATATTTGACCAGTTTTTTATCAGTTTAGTTCAAAAAATTAAAACAGCTCCATCTGTTGTTAAATTTTTAAACCTGATATCTGTCACAACAATCTGACGTAACCTTCAATTTTTGCATTATAATTTGTAAATATGTGCTAAAATTAAATAAAAATCTTTTTTAACCCGGCGTCTGACAGGTGGTTTAGTTTTACAAGTAACGACAGGTGGGGTGTAATAAACCCCAACAATAAATGGGACCGTTTTTGCTTTATTTAATAAATTTTATATAAAATGTAGTAAAATATTCGAGTTATACAATATACAATATACCTAAAAATAATTTTAAAAATCTTAAATACATATATGTTTATTTTTAATCGGTTAACAAAAATAAATCAAATTTAAAAAAAAAAAAATAGGAAAGCTTTTTGTTCCCTATTAACTAAAAAAAATAACGTTTAAAATTGCCAAACAAAGATCTAAATGAATAACATAAATTATAAAGTTTTAAATATTATAGGTAGTGTTCAAAATAAATTACTTTAAGTAATCGTAATATGACTGAAAAATACAGGAGAAACAGGAAGATAATAGTATATTACGCACCGAGTACGCGAACCTAGTTTTCAGTGCAAGAGAGTGCTTATTTTTTTATGAGACGCAGCCGAGTAAAAAATCTTTCGAAGTCCACCGAAATAGTTTGCGTCGAGGTCGGTATATTATTTTTTCTACGACCTAAACATCCAAAAGACGCAAAAATTGTCTTAAAATAATAATTTGTCAATTTAAGGTTATGTGTTTCACGTTTACTCATTTTCTGACAGCAGATGTAAAAAATCAACTAATTTTCACTTTTCAACCATTGTCATAGGCAACGGGTGGAAAATAGGCACTAACTACTAGCTAGGTTGTAGGAAAATAAATATTACTTATTATGACACGTGGGGTGTCAGAAACCCCAGGCGACTTCAAAAAGACGTGGCCTCTAATGCTTCAATATTTATACTGCCGTTCATGCTACACTGTGCAAATTAAAAAGCGATTGAAAGGTACTGAGGCGCTGTCTTCGCTTGGCGCGAAAATAAAATAGTTACGGAGTAATATTTGGACTCTGGGGTTTGTGACACCCCACGTGTCAGACGCCGGGTTAAGTACTGATTTGATAAAATTATTAAGTAACATTAATTCCTTTATTTAAAAATATGTGTTCTGTTGCATTTACAATGTCGAGTCACAAAAAACATTGTTTTTAACCTTGTCCGCAGTTTAAAGCCATACAGTGTTTCATATTTGCAGTCGAAGAAAAAGTATAGTCTACAACACGTATGGAATAGTCATTCCGCGCTCGCGGGACCGTCATACTCGCCTGCCGGCTCGTATGACAAACTTTCCGCTCGCGCGGAATATTGTCTATTCCATACTAGTTATAGAATATACTATTCTGGTTTGGTTTCTTAATAAACTTATTTTTATTTGTAGACAACAGTTTATTTAAAGTGAACGCGTTTCTCTAGGAGACTGTCCGGACCAGTCCGATAAGACGCGTCGGGACTTGAATATATTAAAGTAAACTGTCTTTTGTGGACAGTTTATTATTAATAATAATAATAACTTATTAAAAACCTAAAATCCCCGATACTTATCTGGGATTTTAAGTTAAGTAAGATAACTTATTTAATAATAAGTAAATTTGTCTTAAAAAAATACCTAATATAAATATTATTAGTAATAATATTTGTTTTATTTCACTTCCACTTATGGTAATTTGTTATGGAAGATTCTCAGAGAGGCACTAGCAATGAAGGATAATAGTTATTTATGGTACTAGTGGGTAAAGTAAGATATTGCTCATGAGAAAATTAACCTGGGAGGCGTCAGCCAAGCAGGTTTATTTTCGAGAGGGCAATATCGGTTTATCCATGAGTGCCATACAAGGTTTTATCCAATAAATAGCTTAGGAATTCATGTTTTTATTAAAAAATTTAATGACATTTACAAGCAAATAATTTGACAAGTGACAGTTGAGTGGGTAAAATAAATAATTACCCACTCAATAAAGTAAAAGCCACGCGGGGGTTATTATTGAGTTTATCTATTTAAAATAAAGCTGGTAATTGTCTTATTATCTGTATGTATTGGATAAAAATATAAACTCCGTTACATAGACATTACTAGTATATTCTTTCTTTTGTCAAAGGTAGCTTCTATAATTTAACGGTTTCTCCAACAGCCGGCAAAATCGTTAACTATCTCCCGACCTTATGGGGAAGAACATATAGGGAGATGTCGGATATGCAGTTGGGGGCAATCAATATGAGTGATTCCAGAAAAAATACACAACATACTTACAGATTTTGACACCTGTTTTTTTTTAGAAATATTTTGTGGGTCTTTCCACCTTTAAATTTTAAACATATTTTGTTTTTAAACATTTTTTTTATATAGAAAGAAAACAGATATCATTGTGAATTTTTGTAGGTATGTTTATTTAAAGAGTGTTTTTTTTAGATTTTTAAAGTGCAATTTTTTGCCATACAATCTTCTGAAAAAGACATTAAAAAACGGTGGTCGCCATGATTCTTGCTGTTTGGATCGACTAAAAAAAAAACGGGGTATTATTCAGTATTGTCGCTATAGCCCTATCTAGAAGAATTTTTTTTGGCCAAAAAATAAAATGGCAGACGTTTTTCTTAAAAATTATTTAAAATTTTTTGTAAAACATCCGCCATTTTGTTATTTTGTGGCCAAAAAAATTTCTTCTAGATAGGGCTATAGCGACGTGTCGATCCAAACGGCCGGAATCATGGCGACCACCGTTTTTTGATGTTTTTTTCAAAAAAATAATTATGGCAAAAAAATGGCACTTTAAAAATTTAAAAAGAATATTTTTGTATTCTTTAAATATAAATAAACATAACAAGAAAATTTCAGAATTATATCTTTTTTCTTTCTATATAAAATTTGAAGGTAGGAAGACCCCTTAAATAACATTTCTTTGTGGTAAATTTGGTTATAATAAATTACAAACTTAAAATTAATATACTTCACATTTATTACTTTTAATAAAATAATATAGGTACCATTGTTTTTAGTTTTTAAACTTCACCATGAACACTCCTCACACTCCTCCTTACAAGTTGCCTCTCCAAAAGAGCGCTGGTCAAATGAGCGCTGGACCAAATAGCGCTACCCAAAAGAGCGCTTGGACAAATTAGCGCGCCTCAAAAGATCGCTTGGACAAAATAGCGTGTCTTGAAAGAGAGCTTTCTGAATTAATTTAGGGTTACGGTGCGCATCAGGTCCACAAAAATTAGTAAGGGGCTTTGGTTTACGTTAACGTTGGTTAGTTTGTTTTTTTGCTGGTTTAATGTTTTTTTTTAATAGGAAACGTTGGTTTACGTTAACGTTGGTTTTGCGCCTGCTGGGTTTTTTTTTTATTATTAGTAGTGGGCGTTGGTTTACGTTAAAGTTAGTTGGTTTGGTTTTTTCCTGGTGCTATTTTAACCAGCGCTGTTTTGTCCTAGCGCTATTTTGGGACACGCTATTTTTTTCCAGAGCCCAAAATTTCAATTACAAGATTATTGGGATTGCAAACGATACTACCGGTAAGCGCCACTTCAAATTACATCCAGATAAAATGTGAATCGTTACCCGGGTCATATTTTTTGACATTTGAAGAAAAATCCGTTATCAATTTTTAGAATAGCCCGTTTCTAAGGGGGAACAGATACAGGTTTCGAAGTTATAAATATTGATGTTTTTATCCTAGGTCGGCCTTTCTGTTTACGGTATGTCTGTCTATCTTTTATACTCTTTAAAGTACGTACTGCTAGAAGAGTCTTATACGAAGGTTTTTAAATTTCCAAATTTGATACAAAAAATAATATTATATGAAAACGCATTTTATCGATATGAAATAGTTATTTATGGTACTAGTGGGTAAAGTAAGATATTGCCCATGAGAAAATTAACCTGCTTGGCTGACGCCTCGCAGGTTAATTTTCGAGAGGGCAATATCGGTTTACCCATGAGTGCCATACAAGGTTTTATCCAATAAATAGCTTAGGAATTCATATTTTTATTAAAAATTTTAATGACATTTACAAGAAAATAAGTTGACAAGTGACAGTTGAGTGGGTAAAATAAATAATTATATAAAGTAAAAGCCACGCGGGGGTTATTATTGAGTTTATCTATTTAAAATAAAGCTGGTAATTGTCTTATTATCTGTATGTATTGGATAAACGTATTTTATCGAATTCTAACATTGTTGTCTGTCCGTCCGTTTTTCCTTGCGTCTGTTAGTATGTCCGTTCGTATGTCACACATCTTGTGTGCACAATAACTCGAGAATGAAATATCCGATCGATATGAAATTGTTAGAAAAAATCAAGTTCTATAAAAGGAAGAACCCTATTATTTTTGAAAAAAAATTGCGTTAAAAATAAAAAGTTATAGGCACCCCTACTCAAAAAATTGTATCTAATAATAGAACAGAAAGTACGATACACTCAGAAATTTTCGTTATATTTTTAATACTGTGTTAATAAATATTTTTATTTATATCGCCACCATTGGTATTTAATACTTTACTTGTGATATTAAATACTGCAATGTGTGTATTGTATACAAAATGTTGTTAAACTAACATAGAGACCGTTCTGGTACATTTGGATCCCCACGCAACATGTGATTATAATATTATAATAATTATTAATACTGTAACATTTGGTATATTATATCACAGTTATAGTTTGGAATACTTTAAGTTGTAGTTTTGTTATTGATCTAGTTTAAAGTATGTTACAGTATTTAGTAAAATAACAATCTGTAAATAATACCAAAATGATTAGTAATAATACAGAGAAAAGTAAAAAAAGGATAGATTATTTTATCAGTGTGTAATTGTGTGTGGTTTATATTATTACTAATCAAAATTTTGATATTATTTACCGATTGTTAATTTTTCTGAATACTGTAACATACTTTACACTAGATCAGTAATACAACTTAACAACATCTCAAAGTATACCATACTATAAGTGTGATATGCTTTACCAAATGTTACAGTAAATTTTACTATAACATGCTAGTATTAATGAACACATGTTGCGTGGGGATTCAAATAGACCAGTACGTCTCTATGTTAGTATGCCAACATTTTGTATACAATACACACATTTCAGTATTTATTATCACAAGTAAAGGATTACATACCAATGGTGTCGATATAAATAGTAGTAGTATTAGTAAGGGTGGGAAGGCTACAAGCCAGGCCACTAGGCCATTATGGCCCTTTTTGCCAGCCCCGAGCTGTCCCAGCCACATATCTACCCTACTCCCTGCCGGACCTCCTTATAAAGGTCGCGATATCTGTTCAGGCAAGGGTACGCAACTCCTCTCTTTGGAGAGTTGCTACTCCGAAGATCTCCTGTCGTATTCTGCCGAACCGATCGCATTGTCCTAGGAAATGGAAGGACGATTCTTCGTCTATCCCGCAACCCGAACAGACGGGGTCGTTACCGACCTTCATCTTGAACAGGTGCCTTCCTAGTCCACAGTGACCCGTGTCGATATAAATAACAAATATGTATTTACAAATAAAATTTAGTATTAAAATTACAATGACATTTTCTGAGTGTAGTTATTTCAAAAGCGGCTTTTGTTCTTCCGTTTTTGCACTTTGTTTTAAAATTTTTACTGCCTAGTAAAATTAATGTATCTTATGGGTCAAAAAACGGTACAAAAATTAGTTAGTCAGTGGTCATTTAAATATGTTATGACCTTTTAAATAAGACGCATCACTAGGAGAAGAAGGACTACACCTCAGTTTTTAAATGTTATAGTTCTCAATGTATTCAAAAGGATATCTATAAATTTAGCTTAAAAAGGGTTGAATATCAAACTAAACATTGGTTTTAACACGTGAACTTCCACCGTTAATAACAAAAAATTTCTTCAGAGACCACGGTGTAAAAAAAGGGTACCCATTCTTGACATTTTAGAACAACTTATAAAACCAGTATGAGGTTGTGATTGTATTCTATTGGTTTCATATGTTGTTATATCAGTCGTTTTTCTTCCCGAAAGTCAAGAATAGATACCCAAAACGATCCACATTTCATGTGGATGTGATGTGATGGCACCACCGGTGAACGCGACGTTTGCGTTTACTGGCGATTGAGTGCCGTGAAGTGATAATATCACATCATATGATATTTGAATCGCTATCATGGCTACTAGCCATTGGCTAGCGATGTGATGTGATGTTATCACATTATTCGATAGCCTGATTATTCCCTTTCATCGGTGATATCACATCACATCAATTTAAGTTGATTTATCCAGGGTATCTATTCTAGTTCCGAGCGGATTTAAAATTTTGGTGAATATGGGCGGAGCTAAATGCTCTGGGCCAATCAGTTTAGCAGAAAAACTATGAAGTTGACTTTACCGGTGATTAAAAATCAGCGAAATGAGAATAGCCACCCAGGTATAATAAAAGAAAACAAACGAAATGTCATTACATGAAAAAAGTGCATTATTGGACCAAAAATAATTTTGCCAGACAATAATGTAATTATTTTTAATCGTGTTTACCAATCAGCCATCTGCATTTACTTCCTATTGCACCTGGTGAATTGTGCAAACGTACATTTATATTTATTTCTGTTATAACCCTTTCGGCCCTACTGCGCGCGGTACACAGAATACATCTGCTCCATCGTATCCACGTATTGGATATTTTTAGGTATAGCATAATTTACCACAATATCATATTCGTATACGGGATTTCCCATAAGAATTCTAGGTTATCGGGCAACGTTATCAGATCTAATTTCGTTTCTTATAACAATTAATTGGACGTTTCAACCCGGGGTTTGGGTAGTTTTCAAAACTTTTAAATAAACTATTTTCCAAATTAATAGCGCAAGTCCACAAAAAAAATGAGTTCAATTATATATTATTATATATTTTTCTTACGTATTTTTGGGCGCTGAAAACGAATTTGACAATGAAAAAGGATTCCCAAAGGACCTGCTCCCTTCTGTCCACCCAATAATTTTCAGAGTTGACAAATTTAGCTTTAAGCTTTAGCAAAAGTTGAAATATTTTATTTTAATAAATATCGTCTTGAAATTGCTCAGTAGTTCAGTTAACAAAGCTTTTTTTTTAGTAATCAGTTTTATAGTTTTATCATGGGAGGGGGAAAGGGAGACTAAACTTTTGGTAAAAAATAAATAGTGGTAAACTTTTTTTTTAGTTATTACATTTATTGTTACGGGAAAAAGAAAATACCTTGGGTAAAAAACCCATTTTGTAGACAGGTTGGCAAAATATGTGTTTTGCCCCCCAATATTTTACCTTCGCCACGTCCCTGTATACCGGGTGCCACAAAATAGTGGTACACCCCTATAAGTTTTTTGTTTATTAACTTTTTTTGCAGATTTTTTGTTTACATCTATTTTTTATGCACTTTTTAAAACTTGCAAAAATTAAATTTTCGCGAAATTTTCAAATAACACTAGGCAACACGGTTTCTTGCCCCGATAGGAGTCATATGTTTTTTAACTAATTTTGGGTCGCTGAAACCGAATCTGGCCTCAGAATATTTCTATTACCTAAGTATTCTGAGAAAAATAAGATAAAAATGTTAAAAAATCATTATTTTATCCCTCTGTTGTTCTAAAATCATGGGAGACAAAAATATTCCAAGGACAAATTTGGTAGACATAGGTAGAATAAATAGGGATATTATGAAAAAAAAATATTAAAAAAAAATGGATAATGTGACAAAACTAAGTAGGGGTAATGGTAAGAAAAAGGGTGCGCAAGGGGACAAGCTTATCGCCACGTACTCATGCTAAAAATTGTCAAAAATCATTACTAGGGGGTCAAAAATGAACTAAAAAAATGTTACGTATTATGGTTCTTATGTAATAAAGTAACATTTTTATGATGTAAAACCATTAAAAAAAAATACACAATATTTTGTTTTATAAATTATTTTTAAATTGGCATAATTGCATGTACTAAAATTTAAAAAATAAGACGTGCTGAATTTTTTTTAAGGTCAAATTTGGATTCTGCGCCTTTAAATTGATAAGAAAAATATATTTTTTGGGCTCGGGAAAAAAGTTTACTTTAATTTTATATCTTTTTCATTTATTTACTTTTTAGGAACAAACTAAGCAAAATAAAAAAATATTTGTATACACATTTCTGTAGAGAATTTTATAATCTACAAATTAATTTTTAGAAAGTTTTTAAAAAAATTTGATAGTTTTGCCACAAATGAGCAATAAGTAAACTCTGCACTTTCATTTTAACCTTTTTATTTTTTTCGCGTACTTACTCTGACAGTAGGTTCTTGACATATAGATTTTTGAATTAATCGTATTTTTTTTAATATATACTAAAATTTTCAAAATTCTACTCTTTTTTTTAAAGATTTTGAAGAAAAACGTCATTATTACCTGAACTTATATCTCAAAAATTTCAGGTGCTGGAATTCTAAGGTCAGATTCGGATTCTACGCCCTTGAATTAGTAAGAAAAATTTACTTTCCGATGGGGGCAAAAAAAAAGTTGCGATTTGTTGCCTAGTAATTGGCGTTATTTTTATGTTCTAACTTAAGGGGAGGGGGGATATAATTTTTTTAGTTTCTTACAATTAGTATTGTTTCTAAATATTACCAAAGAAATCCTCCAACATTTCCTCAATTTTATACAATCAGTTTTTATCTGAAGAACAGGTACCGATTTTTTTCAGTTTGAGTGCTTTGAACATTAATCGATTTGGCTCATTTTTGAGTGGCCACTGTTTTTTACTAAGGAGCAACTTTTGAGCCAGAGAGCGATTTCAATTTCGAAAATCGTGATTTCTTGACACAATTACTAAAAAAACGTTTGTGTGTATATCTTTTACGATTTTCTTTCAAATGGGAATTGATTTCTTATATCATCAGGTATCTTTTAGTCCAAAGAATGTAGGGTTCCACGAAATTTTCATTTAAAATCGCCCAGGTGAACCGTTTCCAAAAAGACAACTATAAGATAACGCTATAATTGTACAGTATGGACTTTTTAAAGTTAAATATCTTTGTTTTTAAAGCATCAAATTTTGTGCCATCACCTGTTGCTCCTATAGGAAAAAAAAGTATGTCATACTTATTGGAATTTTAGTATTTAATCTACAAAAAAAAAATTAAAATAGAAAATATTTCTATAAAATAAAGACCCAGGGCCGAAAGGGTTAATGCATTTAGCCACCACCTTTCAGCGCTTACTTGATAAATATAATATTTATTTCATTTACAGTCATGACACGAGAATTTCAGTTGCAATAGTTTAAGTGCTAAATTAATAAACTTACCTGCCGGCATTATTGTTTTTTTGACAAAAGAAAAAACAAAGGAAATACAACAGAAAAAAACAAAAAAAAAATATGGAGGGTGATTCAGAAATAAGTTCAAGAAATTTAAGAGGTGTTTCTTCGTTAAAAAATATGACAAAAAGTTCCTATAAAGGTTGGTCCGGAAATGAGCCCTAAGGGAGATGTGGCCCTTCGAAGATGGACATATTGAATGGGGAACAAAAAAATCACCAATAAAATTTTAATGCTTCAGGGCGAGTCTTCACTTAAAACTAAGCAAAAATGTATTCTTCACCAAAACACCTAAATTTAATATTAAAGGAGTTATAGCCTTTTAAAAAGTAACATTGTTAGTGGCACAAAATGTTACTTCCTCTTAATTGCATTTTTTTAACGGTTGCTCCTACACTGTTACGCTATATGACATTTTTTATGCATTTTTACTGAAGGAATCTATATTTATTACAAAAAATCCAAAAAAAAAATACACATAATAAAAAAGTTTGGGGCAAAAATGTGTTAAGCCTCACATATTTTGTCCGTCTAGGCACGCCTCTGGATAAATTCAAAAAATTAACATAACCTTATTGCCCTTATTAATACTAGTATACATGCAAAAGCTCGTCGCTGTAGCTTAAAGTGTACAAGAGTTATCAATGAAAAACTTTATTTTTATCATTAAAGAGTCTTAGCTACTTTAGGACTTATTTCCGGACCAACCTTTATAGGAACTTTTTTTCATATTTTTTAACGTAGAATCACCTCTTAAATTTCTTAAACTTATTTCTGAATAAACCCGTATATTCTAAAAAGTGTTTTTTTTAACTAAAAAAATTACATAGGTGAATATTTAAACATAATGGAACAAAAAAAAACTTACTTAGGGCGGTTGTATTTGATAAAATCTGTACTTAATTCGGATAAAAATAGAATGTGGAAGAGACAGTTCTATTAGTCATATCTATAAGTCTTTATGTAAAAATAAAATGGTTCTAGTCGGAGAACTAGCTAAAATTTTTAACAAGTTATTTCCTCCCGGCTGAATTCTACATATATCTTAAAGTACATTCTGATAAAGCTATTTTAAAATCGCCAGGGATCCGGTTCCTTTGTGTGTTAGAAACACAAAAAAAAGTGTTTAAATTGGGTACCCCAAAAACCTGTTTTTAACCTAGTAGTACATCTTTATTAAATTCTGAATAAATTTTAACGTAGTCACATATATTCTGCGCTTCAAGATATTGCAAAAAATGAAACAGTCTTTAAAAAGTTGCTTTGACATACGCCAGATCTAATCTTTAAAAATGATTCCCATTTAATCAAAATGTTATTTTATAATTTATCATTTAATTAATAATTTTGATCTGTCATATACAAACATATGAATGTAAGACTGTATAAGAATTTTACATATTGGTTTGTTCCGCTTTTTCTCCAATATATTTTTTTTATTTTTATGAAATAACTAAATAATTCACACAAGGTAATTTTTGTGTTTCGCTAGGTACCTCAGCAATAATTTGTAAAACCAAAAAAACTAAAATACTATAAAATAGGTACACAATAAAAAATAATCCATACTGAACATTTAAGTTTTTTGGATAACAAACTAACACTGGACTGACGATATCTAAAATTCAACCGCGAAAAACATACTTCATACTTGTTGAAGATATCTACCAGCTTAAAGTTATTAGTTATCACTTATTACCAAAAGCAGCATATTTCACTTTTTTTTGGTTATGAATAAAGTTTTCTTATAGCATATTTTAAAAATGTTAATTAATAGACTTAATAATGTATTTTATCTAATACATACAGATAATAAGACAATTACCAGCTTTATTTTAAATAGATAATCTCAATAATAACCCCCGTGTGGCTTTTACTTTATTGAGTGGATAATTATTTATTTTACCCACTCAACTGTCACTTGTCAAATTATATTCTTGTAAATGTCATTAAAATTTTTAATAAAAATATGAATTCCTAAGCTATTTATTGGATAAAACCTTGTATGGCACTCATGGGTAAACCCACTAGTACCATATAGTAAAAATTCCAACGGGATTCTATTCATAAGACTAAATACTAGTAACTAAACCTAAAAATTATTTAATTTTTAATATTTTTATCATTTTATAAACATTTTTCTAAAAAATTTATTGGCTTTTTTTTTCATAACAATATTAAGAAATAATTTTTAGTTACAAGTAATAATAACTTTACACGCGAACACGAAAATTCAGTGAAATGGTCTAGTATTACCTGTTTTCACGGTAATTACATATGTCTGTAATTGTAACAATCATGTTTACAAGCATCTATAAAACTTTTTCTAACGATTGTGTAGACTACCAGTTGCTTGCTTTAGTATTGTTTCAAACATTTTGTTTATATCACGTATTTTGAATCAAAATCAAAATTTTTGATATTGTTTATAGTATGAACTTTATACACTGAAAAACAGATTATTTAAAGAAAATGAATAAGGGGCATCAACTAAAACGAATAATGCTTTTATTTGCCAAATGAGTAGCGAATTTGAAGTAGCCGTTCATAATCTTATAGTGGAAGTTATAATTGTATACAATTGTACTTTAATTTCGGTTAAAAACACGCAACATTTCATGTCCATCCTTAAGTACGTGACTGTAGAACTATAGTATTTTTAACAAAAATTAAAGTACATTTGTATAGTATCATAACTTCCTATCCACACGGAAAAAAAAAATTATAGCTAGGAGCGCTATAACACACATACCAAGCAAATTATAATCGCTTATTATATAAATACAAGGCTTTCTCTTACAATTATGGCAGTCAGTGTAAAAATTTATATGAAATACTTTAATTGTTTAGTGAATAATAAAATATAACAAATAGTATGGCATTTATAGCTTAAATAGATTTAATTATTGTCCGTGCTAATAATTTTTATAATATAATAAAATTTCTGTAAATTTATAATAGTGCCTGTAATAAATATAATCGTGTCTGTAATATATATAATCATTTCCAATTTATTTTTAACATTATTAGTTATTGTGTCCCTTATAATCTATAGCTTAAATCACTATAATTTGCCACTGTTACCAAATATCTTATAATGTATAGCGCAGAGCCCACTAATTTCTTTCCGTGCATTTGTAACTAAATATTCAGTTACAAACGGATAGGAAGTTATGATCCTAAACAAATGTACTTTAATTTTTGTTAAAAACATCATAGTTATGAAGTCACGTACTTTTACATTTAAGGACGGACATGAAATGTTGTGTGTTTTTAACCAAAATTAAAGTACAATTAAAATTGTATATTATAGAGGATAATTACTTCCGATTTCCTATCCATTTATAACTGAATATTCAGTTTAATAAATATTATAAACATTTCTTTGTAAAGGGTTTATCATTTTCTTTGAGGGATATTTTATGTAAAGACCAACCTAAGTGACAAAAATAATTATGCTTCATAGCATTTATGGGAGGCATAGCGTAGTGGCTAGCGCTGGTACATAGTAAGCCTACTAGCGTGAGTTCGATTTTCACTGCTGCCGATTTGCTTTTTTCAGTTAATTAATAATTGAAATTTGATGAAGGCGATGTGAAACGGACACTCCCTATAAACTAGTTCGAAAGTCAGTATAATCCGGTGGTTCCCTCTACTACTAGCCCACACAAGTCCTGGACTTAGGGGAGGCTTAATTAAGTAGAATAGTATGAGGTTAAACAAACATGTAATGTAATTTTAGATTTTAAGCTTTCACGGCCATTAAGATATAAAGAACTTTCACTTTCGGGTTTAGACCGTGTTAATGGATTTTCCCTTTCCGACGTTTCGTCTCTTACTACTAGAGACATCTTCAGGGATTAATCTGAAACTAAGTTTCGAATCAACTTGTGTCACTATTTATGACGAGTTGTGGTTATTCACCCGTGACGAGGTTTTTCCTATCAAAGACTTCCATATTGCAGGTAAGTGGTAACCAGTGTCCCGATTGATATTGTTAGGATGCTTGATGATTTCTATCGATTCCCGTATCTTCCTTGGCATTTTTCTGTTTTCTGTTAATATTTGTTTTGTTTCAGACAAATTGATTTTATGACATGTTTCATGTACATGTTCGGCTACTGCCGATAAGGAAATTTGTTTCTTTCTTATATTGCGCTCATGCTCTTGAAGTCTTGTAGAAATTTTTCTCTTAGTTTCACCTATGTAAACCGTACCACAGGAGCAGGGTATTTTATATACGCCTTATGAACTCAGGGGTATTTTGTCTTTTGTTGAAGTCAAACATTGACCTAATTTTTGGTTGGACCGAAATATAGGCTTAATATTTGACTTCTTCAAAAGTTTACCTATTTTATCCGTGATACCGCTTACATAGGGAAGTATAACTTGTGTCTGTCTGTCATTGTCACTATTGTCCTGTTGTTTGGGTCTGGGATTTCTGTATTTGTATATGGTCTTATTAATGTCTTTTTTGGTATAACCGTTCATGGTCAAGGCTTTGGTTAGTTTAAGGAGTTCGGTGTCTAGGGAATTCTTGTCTGAAATCATGAAAGCCCTATGAACAAGTGAATTAACTACCGAACGTTTTTGAGAGGGATGGTGATGTGAAAATGCGTTTAGGTATCTGTCAGTGTGGGTTTTCTTCCTGTATACCGAGTGTCCTATTGAGCCATTTTCCGTTTTGTAAACCAAAACGTCCAAAAAGGGAAGTGATCCGTTGTTCTCAATTTCCATCGTAAACCGTATAGATTTATGTTGGGAATTGAGGTGATTTAGAAAACCTTGAAGGCTTTCCATGCCATGGGGCCAAATAGCATAGACATCGTCTACGTATCTTCGCCAAATTTTAGGTTTTAATGGAAATGACTCAATAGCTTTTTTCTCGAAGTATTCCATGAAAGCATTGGCCGCAGGGGGTGATAATGGGGATCCCATTGCGGCGCCTGACGCTTGTTCATAGAACTCTCCCTGTATCAGAAAATATGTAGATGTCAGACAAGCTTCAAATAATTTACATAACTTAGGGTCAAGATTTCCAGTTGTAAGTAGGTCTCGTATAATATTTATTGTATCGGGAACGGGAACGTTAGTAAATAGAGATTCTACGTCGGAAAGTGAAAATCCATTAACACGGTCTAAACCCGAAAGTGAAAGTTCTTTATATGTAATGTAATGTATTCTATTCATGTAATGCGAGTTAATTTGGAGATAAATACTAAAAATGCACCTTGTCGGAATAAAGAATCGGCCAGACCCTAGTCGAAAAAATCCTCAACATTTGATTCTTTATCCTCAACCAGTTGGGTGTAGTTTTAAAAACAAAGCCGGATTACCTATGGGCCAGGTGGGCCGGAGGCACAGGGCCCACCACCAGAGAGGGCACACCCAATACTGTTTAGGTAAAAATTTAAATATACAAAAAATATTAATAATGCATACAACATCGACATTAAAAAAAAAAAAATCATGCGGACGCGTCTGAATGTCGATGATTTTATGCATTGTTAATATTTTTTGTAAATTTAAATTTTTACCCTAACAATCTTGGGTGGACCCCCTCTGGTGATGGGCCCTGGGCCGCCGGCCCACCCCACCCATAGTTTATCCGGCTCTGTTTGCGAAACTACACCCAACTGGTTGAGGATAAAGAATCAAATGTTGAGGATTTTTTCGACAAGGGGAGAATGTAGCATTCATACCAAAACTGATCGTTTTTTGGGCGAAGTGAAAGGATTTGTACTAAATTTTACCCCAACACGGACAAAAAAAAATTATAGCTAGGAGCGCTATAACACACATACCAAGCAAATTATAATCGCTTATTATATAAATACAAGGCTTTCTCTTACAATTATGGCAGTCAGTGTAAAAATTTATATGAAATACTTTAATTGTTTAGTGAATAATAAAATATAACAAATAGTATGGCATTTATAGCTTAAATAGATTTAATTATTGTCCGTGCTAATAATTTTTATAATATAATAAAATTTCTGTAAATTTATAATAGTGCCTGTAATAAATATAATCGTGTCTGTAATATATATAATCGTTTTCAATTTATTTTTAACATTATTAGTTATTGTGTCCCTTATAATCTATAGCTTAAATCACTATAATTTGCCACTGTTACCAAATATCTTATAATGTATAGCGCAGAGCCCACTAATTTCTTTCCGTGAAGAGCAAGAATGTCAGAAATGATTTGTTTGCTTTTCTTTAAAGAAAACAGTTTTTCAGTGTAAGATTTTTTTTTTCATTGTGTTTTAATACTTTTTTTTTTCTTTTTCAGGTTGGTATTTATTCTTTTAAATTCCCAACTTTAAAGTAAGTAAATATTTCACCTATTAAAAAAGAAACGTGTCTTATCTTAAGAGTCTTTTTTTTAATTTACATTACTGGTTGGAGAACTACAGCAACTAAGAGAAAAGAATTTTATCATTCATCATCACCAGTACTCGGCGAATTTCCAGTCCTCGCATAGGCGCCGCGTCGACTCTAGCGTTGACGCGAGGTTTTAAATATTTACATTTTTATTTCTTTTTATCTTGATTTTTTTAATGATTCCATTTAATCGAGTAAGGTGGGAAAAAAGTTATCGATAATTAAAAATTAAAAACTTCCGTATTCTTAAAAGATAACAATCGAATGTCGGTTTTTTCTTTGAAAAACACCGATATATATATATATATATATATATATATATATATATATATATATATATATATATATGTATAGTTAATATGTATTAGCAATATTGTTGTGTGTAACAAATTAGTCGTCAAATGTTTCGATTTAGTGACCCTTGTAACAATTTCCCTCATAATTCCGCAAAATTATTCCGCAAGCCTATGTTTCTGTTTATTTTCAATGTTGATGAGTCATAACTGAGTTTACGCTGATAATCACACGCGCTTGTTACTTGCCACCGGGTTTGAAAGTTAGCTTTTTATAAAAGACACTTTTGCAGCCCTGAGAAAATTAAATACGACTAAAACTAATGAAGACTGGCTAATAACCTAACGACTGACACAAAAACAAAATATTTCAAAAGTCAGGGTTTACTTTTTAAACATATCTTTTAATGTATCTTTCAGTGTAATACCCTCGCACAAAAAAAGTAAGACAGCGGTTTTTTTAATGGTTTAAATATTCATTTATTTCTTCTTCTAGTAACAAATCAGTTGTATGCAGTGATGTCAATAACAGTTTTTATTAATATTTGCAACAGGCAATCTCGATTATTATTTTTTCTATTTTGCGACTCTTATAAGCTCATAATCACACGCATTTTGCTTGTTTTTATAGGCCCATAAGAGGTATCTACTTTTTTTTTCTGCTGGGTTGGCAACATACAAAAGCCTATCTCTTGACGTTTTGCGTGCAAATGTCAATGTCGATTTAAAGTTTAATTTTTTACAAAATTTTGTGTTTGGGTTATATTTTACCTTGTTAAAATTGTGTACTGGTTAATTGCAGTGAAAAAAGAAGAGATGACTGTAAAATATATCATAATATCATTTGTTCTTAGAATTTTAAACATAGTGTAAACTGTAATGCCAACCCAAAACAAAAATCCCTAAATCAGTCATCAATTTAAATGTAAGTTTTTTAAATTTTAGAGCAAAATAGAAAAAATTGTATAAAACAATCGTTTCATAACACGTTTTTAGAGTACTAGTACTTTAGAAAACTCACCGAAAGCGGCAAGTCCAAACTTGTACTCGTTCGCTAAAAACGTATGTTATGAAACTAGTACTTTAATATACTAAAATGCCTGTTTTTAAATATATAACCTCGAATAATAACCGTCAAAATATGATTTACGTGTAAGAAAGGATAACCTTATTTTTTCTTTTTGTTAAAATTTGGCATAACCTAATGCTAGACTGATTTTAACAATTATTGTTATACGCCCAATTCTTTTAAAAAAACATACTAAGCGTATACGCGTAGTTTATATGTTTTTTACAAGAATTGAAATTAAATTAAATGAAGAATATAAATTATTTTAATATGCAAATGAAGCTGCTCTGCATGTTTTGCGTTTTACATGCAAAACATAAAACCCGTGAAATTAAAGTCAGAATTTAAAGTTTTAATCTAAAATTAATAACGCAAAAATTAGCATACCTAATAAATTGTTAAAATTGTAAATGTTTAAAGTTTGGTCTTTTGTTTTGGAAAAATCTGTAATACTAGGAAATTTCAACAAAGATATTAAACAGCATATATTTGTGTGCCAAGGCCAAAGATGGCTCATCTAAAACTAAACCCAGAACTTTAGTTGGCTATAGATAATTTTCTTTTCGTAAAGGGGTTGTCCATAAAAGACGTCACGCAAATTCACCAAAATTCATACACTTCACTTCCCCGTTATTAAAGGCTGTAGAGATTTTAAATTTTGGCTACCCCCCAACACCCCTTCTATTGGGGGTGGTAGCCAACATATGAAATCTCTACATCCTTTAATAACGTGAGAAACGGGGTATGAAGTGTATTAATTTTGGTCAATTTGCGTGACGTATTTTATGGACGACCCCAAACTAGTGTAATGAATCATACAATTCAACCTTTTTCATGTCAATGACAGTATTCTTCGAACTTTAACCAGCTTTTGTGTTAACTTGTATCAATTTACATAATAGTATTTACGTTGCATACTTATAAATATTTAAATTACGTGATTAGCCCACACAGCTTATTGAAAAGAAAATTTCGTCTACGATTCTAATAAAAAAATATTTTTGAAAAGAGAAGAGCAGTTGATGTACATGAATGTTTTAAGTGGCTTTTATAGGGAATGTATACAGCAAACTAGACCTTAATCATTTATGGACATAAACTGTTATTCCCCTGTACATTTCTTGTAGATCTAATGCATTACAAAGCTTGCATTCAAAAGTTTTTGAAGGGTGATGATGTTCCCATAGAACAGGGGTCGGCAACTTTTATGGTAAGACAAGCCGAATTAAAAAAGTATATATTTTAAATCGATCGTAATTTTAGTTTACGATGAACCAAACTAAAGAACAAATATACACTTAGAACAACACAACAAGTAAACTGCGGTTAACCATTCACCACACCAAAACCTGTAAATGTCAAGCTCATGTCTGTCTAGTTTTTAATTTATTTAATTTGTTTTGTAATACGTATCAACGTAGATACACACAGAAAAAAAGGATATCTTGAATCAAAGCAAAACGATCTTGAACAAAGGCCGCCATGGCTTTCAATATGTTCAACGCCATGACTGTCTTGGATCAAGACCGCCGTAATCTTGGCATTTGAGGTCCTAGATTTAAGGACATTTCCTTAAAAAGCCACTTAAACCATTTATTTAAGATCATATTATCTTACACCAAGTCTTGGTTTTAGGATAATATAATCTTGAATGAAGAGAATTATAATATTGATTTAAGATTATGATTCTCTTTATTTAAAATCATATTATCTTAAACCAAGACTTGGCGTAAGATAAAGACCCCACAGTCAGGTTCCAGGGTTAATAGAATAGTAAATATGTTTAAAAAAATTCCCACACATGTATAATATTATTTCGCACGCCTACTTTCTTAGTCTGTTTATCTTGTGAAATTTGGTTTCATAGGTGGTCGTAGAAAAAAGCACTTGTTTTTGAAGAAAAACATGTTGCAATGCCATTGCAAAATGGCACTTATATAAATTATTTAAAGCTACTTACCCGTAAATTTTTTAAGTAAATTTGAAAATCCCCATCTTTTGAGAGGAACAGATGATACACCTTTAAAGAAAACTGACAGCAAAAAAAAACAAACCCAACTTCTCACCCGCGCATATCTTGAACTACTGCGCAAATTGTCTGCAAGTGGGGTGAGGCCGGCAAACTCTTTACCGTAAGACAACAGGGGCTTTGAGTCAAGATAATAACTCTTGATTCTCTGTTACTATTTTAAATGTCATGCATTGAAGGAAAAAATCCTTGACACAAGGATTTTTCTACCAAGAGAATAGTTAATGGAAACCAAAGTCACAGATAATCTTAAACCGAGGATACATGATCTTAAAAGAACATTATTACCTCGATTTAAGATCCAATATAATTTATTATTTTTTGCCAAGATAACCTTTTTTTCTGTGCATGTTTATGTTTATGCATTTTGACTTGTCTAAAAACGCTTCGATGTTCCCGATATAATAGAGGAAATAGAAGAAAAAAGACTAACTTATTTACTTTAACTTAATTTTTTAAACCAAACTAAATTTGTCTCAAAAATCGATATTCTCGACAATCGAGATGAGAAGTTTTGATTTATTTAATATTATATATTATTATTTTTTGATTTGTTCGTACACACTTATAGGATCCTATACATATACATATAAATCTATATAGATATATAGATCTATATCTATATAGATCTATCTATCTATCTAGATATATCTATCTATATAGATTTATCTTTCTAAATATTTTTAGACAGTTGAAAGTTCTTCAGAATTCGAAAAATTTTAATATAACAAATTTTTACTTTGGTTGAACACTGAGAGTGTTGGAAATTTCAAAAAAAGTAAACCTATAATATGTACCCTTCTTCTTCACTACTTACCGACTTCTTTTTTGGTTTATCTAGGCCCCGAGTCTATCAAAAATTGGCTTAACCTTAAAAAAAAAGTCTCATATTATTCCAAAAACCACACATAAGAGCCAAAGAGATGGTATCCGACCCCTAGCATAGAAGATAGATTAGTTTAAATTGGGATATTACGAGTTTCATATAGATAGTTTGAAACTATGGTAAACTCATCTCATGTACTGAAATATAATTGTACGAATTAAACCAAAAAAGACTATTAAATTAGACATTACCCAGGCAACGTCTATAAACTACGAAAGTTTTAATAAAATATGCGAAAATATGTTAGTACACGATTTGCGTTTAAAGTTACCAACTATCTTTTGTTGTTATCTATTCTATGCTAATTCAGCATTTGCAGAATATGCACAGTTTTAAATCCAGTACATTCAAAAATAAAATATGTCCTAACAAGAATACACCGGGTGAGTTTTATTTATGGACACCCCGAAAATTAAGAGTAATCTTCATTCGATAAAAACGAAACTTGGTTGAGTTATATAATTTTACATTGGCTATAAAATGAGGGTTTTATTTTTTTTGTTTCACTTCCGGTTTGGCCGGAAGTGGCATACTAATATATTTTTTTCAATGGAACACCCTGTAATTTTTTTACATTTTTGAATTCAGCAGATAATTCTATGTATAAAAAACTGATTGTTTTTTTTTTAACTTTTTTTTTTCGTTTTTATTTTTATACTTATACTCATAATTTACCTTGTTTTTACTTACTTAACCTTAAAAAAATATAAAACTAACATTAAAATAAAAATTGGATAAGTGACAGCTATAAAATTAAAACAAAAAACATCAAAAAACGGTGGTCGCCATTTCGGTCGTTTGGATCGACTAAAAAAAAAACGGGATATTCAGTATCGAAGTCGCTATAGTCCTATCTAGAAGAACATTTTTTGGCCAAAAAATAATATTATTGCGGACGTTTTAAAAACATTTTTAAATAATTTTCAAGAAAAAGTCTGCCATTTTGTTATTTTTTCGCCAAAAATTCTTTTTTTAGACAGTTCTATAGCGACTGAATAATATCAAGTTTTTTTTTAGTCGATCCAAATGGCAAGAATCATGACGACCACCGCTTCTTGATGTTTTTTTTTTTCAAAAAAAATTTATGGCAAAAAATGGCACTATAAAAATTTAAAAAAAATATATATTCTTTAAATATAAACATACCTACAAAATTTCACAATATCTTTTTTCTTTCGATATAAAAAAAAAAATTAAAAACAAAATATTTTTAAAATTTGAAAACTGAACTCTTGTTCGGATGTAACTGTTTGGATTAATTATATTTATCAGAATGGTGCAATTTTAGTACCATGTGCTTTAAGCAAATATATTCGTCACCTAGTCATTTTTAAATAAACTTAGATTTTCTAGAGTATTTCATTTTAAATTCAAAGGAAATAAAAGGAACTAAATTCTGCAGAACTGGTACGAGGATATGAGTTGACCCATTTTAAGCTGTAGTTGAATTTCGACCTAAGATTTTCAAACTAACTGTAAACAGTCTATATTTACCGAGAGTCAATACATAAAAACTTTATTAACACTTAATAATTACACAGGCCCACAAAAGAAAAAAAGTGGGCTGTGCTGGGGTTAAGACCTAACTATTCTTATGTATTTTGGGATGCTGAATACGAATCTGTCATAAAAAAAGGCACTTCGTCTGCTTATTTTGTTTCTACACTGAAAAAACTGTCTGGACCCACAAAAAAAAGTGGTCTGTGCTGTGGTTAAGACCCACGGATTCTTATGTATTTTGGGATGCTGAACACGAATCTGCCATAAAAAAGGCACTTCATGGGCTTATTTTGTATCTACACTGAAAAAACTGTCTGGGCCCACAAAAAAAAAGTGGTCTGTGCTGGGGTTCAGATCCACTTATTCTTATGTATTTTGGGATGCTAAAAACGAAAAGAGTGGTATGTGCTGGGGTTTAGATTCACCTATTCTTATGTATTTTGAGATGGTGAACAAGAATCTGTCATAAAAAATGCACTTCAATGGCTCATTTTTTTGTTACACTGAAATAATATGAGATTTTTACCATTTTAGACAGTTTTTTCAGTGTAGCAAAGAAATGAGCCCATGAAGTGCCTTTTTTTATGACAGATTCGTGTTCAGCATCCCAAAATACATAAGAGTAGGTGGGTCTCAACCCCAGCACAGACCACTTTTTTTATTTTGTGGGCCTGTGTTATTCTTATTAACACTTCATAATTATTTTTTGTTTATTTTTACTTAGACAGCATTTGGGTGATATATTTTTACGCAATAAATTAAGAAAATCCAATTTAAAACACTGTTTTAATTGTACAAACAAAAAACTTGGTGCTGTATGTAATTGTTGATAGAGTGTACATGTACTTGCATACCACTTAATTTTTGTTATTCTGTATTTAATGCGTATGGAATTCTGCCAATTATAACAAGCCTATCTAATCGACTAGTATTTTTAACGAATATAACGGTCTCGGCTATTTGCTTTCAAATGAAGTTTAATTATCAGTCATCGGCAAATTTCCAGTGCTCGCATTGGCGCCGCGTCGATTCTAGCGTTGAGGCGAGGTTTTAAATATTTACATTTTTATTTCTTTTTATCTTGATTTTTTTTAACGATTTCATTTAAACGAGTTAGGTGGGAAAAAAGTTATCGATAAATAAAAATTAAAAACTTTCTTATTCTTATAAAAATCAAATATCGGTTTTTTCTTCGAAAAACACCGATACATATACATATTTATAGGTAATATGTATAGTCAATATTGTTGTGTGTAACAAATTAGTCGTCAAATGTTTCGATTAAGTGACCTTTATAAAAATTTCCCTCATAATTCGGCAAAATTATTCCGTAAGCCTATGTTTCTGTGTTTATTTTCAACGTTGATGAGTCATAACTGAGTTTGTTCCGAATACTGTTAATCATATATCTATGTATACGTAGTCAGGCCCGGGCAAGCCACTAGCTCCCTAGTGGTTAAAAGGTCAATATTAACTTTTTGTGTGATTTTGATTTGGGAAGTATGGATGATCCGTGTCAACTTTAATTGGTGGGCAAATTATAGAAATTAGCCCAGTCCGGGCCTGTATTTAGTTATTATTTTTAAGTATTACAATATTATTAATACTAGAACCAAAAAAGGTTATAACAGTAACGTTACTGTGTGGCCTGCGCTAAATTTGCCAAAAATAAAATTAAAAAAAAGGTCAAATTTTGTATTATCAAAATTGGTTTCAGCAGCATGGAAACTAGGGGCACTAGATCTAGGTCTTAAGTTAGCAAGGCTCCTTGCTAACTTAAGACCTAGATCTAATGTCCCTAATGAAAACCCCTTATATACCAATCTTCAGAAAAATATTTTAAACAAGATTTAATTGCCCTTTTAAAAAAAGTAAAATGTAGTAAACAACACGCTCCAATTCTACCCAAAAATGCTAAAAGTAAAAAGTTTAGGTAAATAGTAGGGGAAGGGGGGGAAATACCGCGTAGCGGGTAATTCCGTGCATTTAAATATATAAAATATTAAAAGTTATTTTAAGAAATAAACCGTTTGCATATCGTGATACAAATTTGAACAACCGTCCGCCGTTTACATATAAGAAATACACTATAAGAGAAAGTCAAATACGTGACCGTGAAAAGTATTCAGGACCCGAACCTGTGTTTTGGCTTCTAGGTACGACTGAGCGATGGCGCCAGCTGTATATGAACTTGATTGTTTAGTGGGAGTGGGGTGAGGGGTAGTATATCTGTCAAAACAATTGAAATTTTACTCGTGAAATTTTACTCGTGATTTGCAATTTATTGTGCTTTTATACCGAACTTTTATTGTGATGTAATACAAAATGTGTATTGTACCGTTTTGCAAGGATCAGTTAAGTAAACGTCACCGTTTTCCTAGTGATGCAAACTTATTTAATGTGTGGGTCAAAAACATTAATAGTGCCAAGTTAAATAAAATGACTAAAGGCAGGGACTGACCCTGTCTTGAAAAGCTTCTTATTATTTTGACTGAGCTATTTAGGGCAGGGACAGCCCCTACAAAAAAAGCTTATTGATTTGACTGAGCTGTTTAGGGCTGGGACAAATGCCCTAAAAAGCTTCTTACCATTTTTACTGATATGTTTAGGGCAGGGATGGCCCCTATCGAAAAGAGCTTATCAGTTTGACTGAGCTAGCCTTAAACAGCTGTTTAGGGCTGGGATAGCCCCTGGCCAGAGAAGCTTATCGGTTTAACTGATTCATATTGTTTATCTGTTAAATGTAGGAATACTAATTACAAAAACTTTGCAAATGTGCTCTGCCCTTAGGCAGTATATTCTGTATGACACTCAATTATATATGAAGGCAAATGTTTACTTCTCATATATATTTATTTATAATAAAAAGTTAACTGTTAAAAGTACGACATAATTGTTTTAATTTCCTATTTACGTTTAAAATAAAATATATAAAAATCAAAGCCAAGTGTTTTTTTTAATTATATAGGTTTATTTAGCAAAAGATAAAATTTCATATTTTTAAAGTTTAACAAATTTTACATTTAATTAAAATTTCGATTCATATATTGTTATTTTTAATTAATGTGCGGGTTAGATAACCCACTTGTTAGACTTTAAAAATTTGTTTTATCTTTTGGTGAATAAACTTAAAGTTTTAAATAAAAATACAGAGCTTTTCCCCATTTTTACAAAATTGATTTGGGAAAGCAATAGTAATCTTTATTACCGACTTCCGTAGGTTATCTGTATTATCGGCTGTCGTTGACCGTGAATTTAGTGAATTTTAAAAAACAACGGCTAATGGCGGTACAATAGTTTTCTATCTCTATCATTTGACTTTCTCTTATAGTGTATTTCTTATATGGCCGTTTAGTTGGGATTGCGACTTGCGCTGGATTGTAGTTAGCTTTTTTTTTTAATTACTATGCGTGGATCTAATTAAATCACTCTCTAAAATAAGCTGTAACTTAATAAATTTTAAACTTTTTGGTTAACTTTTTACAACAATTTTTATCTTTTTGTATACAGAATAATGTTGCATGTGTTTTAATTAATATCATATTTTCATTTAGTGCATTTTTTAGTTGAGGTTAAGTTGTGTTTTTCGGGGGAATGCCGTGCCTCTAGACTTAAAGTGCAAAGATTATGAATTAGACCATATTAATCTCAACATTTGTTTAGTGTGTGGAGAATTTGTGGAAACAATAAAAATTTTCGAGTTGTTTTTAGAATTTTTTTATTAGTTTTTGATTGTATGTTTTACAAATAGTAAACTTTAATTTTTACGCACGCTATTTAATTTATGCAGTTTTACTTCATTATGTACCTTTTTATTATAACTTAATAGAATTTATTCACATCATAATTGTTAAGCCTTATAATACGCCTGCGCGGCTTCTCCACACAATCTGCTCGGAATGGACTTCCGCCTATTTAGATTAGATAAAGAGAGAAGTTCTACAGAAAGAGATAAAAGTATAATTATTATTGTTTTAAAATAAAATTATGCATATTTTAGGTAAAAATAACATTTTAGATTATATTTTAAATTACATGAAGGTAAGATATTTGTTTTTTTTTAGTAAAATACTATTTTTTTTTTAATTTTATAACACAGCTATGTGTACAGTGGGCCTAAAGTTTCCTAAGGAACTTATGACCTACTCCTTAATTTGACAGTCATTGATAATACCCCGTTGTATGTGAAGATTTTGTACTTGTTTTTGTGCTGCTTTATGTTTTCTTTAATAATTTTGCATATCATGCACATTTTTTGTTGCACTGTGATAAAATCCAAATATAATATTTTTGGGGAATTTTTTTTTAGTGTTGGTATTGAAGACCTAAATTTATGTTGCCTAAAGTATTGGATTGCTGTCCATTACCCGCTATACGGGGGAATTCCGCGCAAGTACATGTTTTTAGTTTTAATTTTTTTACATATTTAATAATACTGCTTTATGGGATAAAATTATAGTAAACATATGTGAGATTGATCATAATAACTAAATTGCATTTATATTAATCGTTCCCTTAGGGACACGGCATTCTCCCCTTTCCCTTACTTTCGCCCAATACTAAAGAAGTCTCATCGAAGTCTGTAAACGATATTGTTCACAAGCTTAAAAGTTGCAGCTTTTTGTTATTTAAAAAACACATTGCAAACCTGATTTCACTAGCTGAATTAAGTTTTTTTTTTTTGCAGAACTAAATCAAATTCTATAATTAGCAAAATTACCTCAGAGTGTTTTGTTGTCATATTCTGCAAAACGTAGGATCGATACGGTTTATAGGTCGAGCATGAATTAAAACCAATTGTAGCACTTTATATTTAATTGTGTACTTGTGCCAAAAAGGATCTCTTATTTCGGCATAATCGGATTTTGGACTAAACACGCGATATCAGCTAAAATGGGCTGGAACTTACTTTTTCTACGACTGCTTTAGAATCTAAGCAAATACACACACTTTTCAAACATAGTCATGACATGAGTCCATTCTAGCTCTAGATAGGTATGAATATTCCGTATCAAGTGTTAGAATGAGCACATGTAGTGCCATCTGTTGTTTATAAAAGTAAAGAAAACTGTAGCAAAATTAGCAAAAATATATATATTTGAATAATTATTATTATTAAATTATAATTTAATGCAATTTAAAGTTTTGCGTTAAAATTACATAAAGTTTATTAGTTCTTCTTAATATTTGACCAGTTTTTTATCAATTTAGTTCAAAAAATTAAAACTGCTCCATCTATTGTTAAATATTTAAACCTTATATCTGTCACAACAATCTGACATAACCTTCAATTTTTGCATTATAATTTGTAAATATGTGCTAAAATTAAATAAAAACCTTTTTTAAGTACTGATTTGATAAAATTATTAAATAACATTAATTGCTTTATTTAAAAATATGTGTTTTGTTGCATTTACAATGTCCAGTCACAAAAAACATTGTTTTTAACCATGTCCGCAGTTTAAAACCATACAGTGTTTCATATTTGCAGTCGAAGAAAAAGTATAGTCTACAACACGTATGGAATAGTCGTTCTGCGCTCGCGGGACCATCATACTCACCTGCCGGCTCGCATGACAAACTTTCCGCTCACGCGTAATATTGTCTACTCCATACTAGTTATAGAATATACTATTTTTTAACTTCGAATTTTTACATGGAGAAATTTAGGGTATGGCAACATAATTCCCTTTTACAATGATATTTTTAAAAAGATCTTCGGGGTTAGTAATTTTATTAATACCAATACGAATATTCGAGGTGTGCCGGGTGAGTTTTATTTCTGTCCCCCCCAAAATAAAGATTAATTTATTTGATAAAAACGAAACTTAAGTGATTTATTTAATTTTATGTTGGCCAAATGTCGGATATATATTTTTTTGTTTTGTTTCCGGTTTCGCCGGAAGTGGCATAAATGTTTTTTTTAATGGAACACCCTGTAATTTTTTACATTTTTTTTTTCGTTTTCGTTTTTATTGTATAAAAACGAGATTTACATAATTTACCTTGTTTTTACTTACTTATGCTTAAAAAAATATAAAACTAATATTTAAATAAAAATTTGATTCGTGACAGCGAATTAGAGCTTAAAAACGGCTTTTTCTCCTGAACTCCTATTATTTAATGTCCATGTAAACTTTATTTGCAGCGTATTTTCTCGCTATTTTTCTTATGCCTAACTTATGTATGTATGTATTTTGAAGATTAAGTAAGTTAAAAGAAGATAAATTATGTGTATCTCGTTTTTATACGATAAAAATAAAAACGAAAAAAAAATGTAAAAAAAAAAAATCAGTTTTTTACATATAGAATTTTCGGCTGTATATATAGGGTGTTCCATTAAAAAAATATATTTATGCCACTTCCGGCGAAACCGGAAGTGGAACAAAAAATTAATCCGCCATTTAATGTAAAATTATGATATAAATCACCAAAGTTTCGTTTTTACCGGATGAAGATTATTCTTAATTTTTGGGTTAGACATAAATAAAACTCACCCGGTATACTATCTGACCACGTTACCTTGGCCAGTTTAATGAATTTTCATATCGGCAACGTCGCTCTATGTCGCCAATGATTGATGTGTATTGGGAGAAGAGGCCACAGAATACCAATGAGACGCATTTCTTTCCGCAACCGATGCCCCACTAGCCAAGGTTATGTGGTCGGACAGTACCTTGGTTTTAAAACTAAAATTAAATACAAAACGAAAAAAAAAAATACAAAAATAAAATAATCTTCAAAACAAAAATGTTTTAATTAAAATTTTTGCGACAAAAAAAAATGGTACGACCAATATTCAAATAATTTGTTTTACCCCCATTTTCCCTCTTGTCGGTCTGTGAGGGAAAAGTTGTCCGCACGATAACTTGAGAACGCTTTAAGTTTAAGCTTTAAAAGACCAAAGGTTCCTTATTCAAAGTTCTCCGCGGGGTTTATTTTTGATGAACGTGTATTTCCATAAACCCACAACCAGGACGTAAGTACACAAATGGAATCCCGCATCATTTGACCCAAATACGTACTTGCATTTATGCAGAGGTGGTTTCTGGATAAACGTTTTATGTCGGCTTGAAAGAACATGAAATTTACATCGTTCTATAAAGTTTAATTTTTTGAATTGTAGCTATACACGGAAAGAAAATAGTGGGCTCTGCGCTATACATTATAAGATATTTGGTAACAGTGGCAAATTATAGTGATTTAAGCTATAGATTATAAGGGACACAATAACTAATAATGTTAAAAATAAATTGGAAACGATTATATATATTACAGACACGATTATATTTATTACAGGCACTATTATAAATTTACAGAAATTTTATTATATTATAAAAATTATTAGCACGGACAATAATTAAATCTATTTAAGCTATAAATGCCATACTATTTGTTATATTTTATTATTCACTAAACAATTAAAGTATTTCATATAAATTTTTACACTGACTGCCATAATTGTAAGAGAAAGCCTTGTATTTATATAATAAGCGATTATAATTTGCTTGGTATGTGTGTTATAGCGCTCCTAGCTATAATTTTTTTTTCCGTGTACCGGGTGTCCCAGCTAACACTGATCAATGATTTTTTTAGCGTTATTATAAACGAGTTGCCTGACGTATACGACCGTTGACTAATTTGTACATTTTGCCAGCGGGCGTATATAACCATACTCCCAGAGCGGCCGCTGGAACCAGAGACAAGTTAATAAATTTTGGTCTGGCATTCAACTCGTTAAAGCTATCGCTATAAAATTTACATCAGTGAATATTCGCCCATAAATGTGCCTAAACAAACTTTTTCTACTAGCTTTTATTTCTGTTTTTGTTTTAGCTGTCGCTTCAAATACTATTTTTAAAAAATATATAATATTAAACTATTCTTTCATTCTTTGCATTGGATAAACAAATCTAAATAATATCAGATTCTTTCATAATTTTTTTAAAAAACTATAAATTTTATTCATAAAATTATGTTTTCAAGAACTTTACGAAGTTCACTTATTTTGACTGCACTTAAGGTTTGCGCAACGAACTAATAACTCTTCTCTCTAGAATGGGCATTTCATTTATAAAAACTGACAAAAACGTAGCCAACATATACATTTGTCTGTCTTACTCGCACAGCTTTGTTCTAACAGAGACAGCAATAACAGTTACTGGTAATTGTTATTGTTCAGGCCTGAATATACCTACTATTTATTTACAAACAAACCGAGATGTTGGCGATACTTTATATTAACGGTAAGCGTATTCTAGAGAGAAGAGTTGTTAGTTCGTTGGGTTTGCGCGAATTGAATATCAAATTTATAAATGGGATATTAATTGTCAAAATTAAATAAACTTTACAACGTATAAATTTGTTAGTATTAAAAAAAAACATTTATAATGTACGGTTTAGGTAAAAGTACCTTAAGTACCATCAAAAGGAGCTTAAATAAACTTTATCCAGATTAAAATGTTTAAAAATACTGTACTTGGTTGCATCTAGAAGATAGTTTTTGTACTTAAAAATTATATAAAATAAAAATAATAAACGGATTCTGAAGATTTTAATATAATAATTTATTAAGATTATTTCAATTATAACCAAATAAATATATTTTTTAAAATTTGGTATTTAAATTAAAATTGCATATAAAAATAATTACAACTAATTTATATCTCGAAAACAAAATCTAGGTTTGATAAAAAAGCCAAAAAACGATTGAACTGTATTAGCAAGGACATGCGGTACGAATGAGCTAAACATAATAGTTTGTATGGCACAAGAAACTTTTTAGATCAGAATTTTCTACTGGGTTTTTATCTTTTGCAAATAGTAATATTATGTTCTCCTTTTGTGGCATTCCCACACGATTTTTTTTAAAAATAAACGAGGTTTAGATTTAAAGCCTAATGCTCAAAGGTTTCTCAAGTTATCGTATTTTTGTTGTCTTACGATCGATACATTACTAATACCTTGATTAATTACATTTAAACCTAAAATAGCAAAAGCATTAGAACAAAAGTAGCATCATTTTTAAATGGATTAACCTGATAAACCGCTGAGAATAGTTAGTTAGGATTAAGGACATGTAGTAGAGGTTATTGGCTAGACTTACATCGACGCTACCTGTTGAATGTAACGAGGATAGGCATATTGTAGATTTGCTACTTCAAGAAGCACTGATCTTTTAGTCCAGTCGAATAATAAATGTAAGTTGTAATAAATGCATACGGGCTGATATTTTAAAGGATAGTAGTAGATAGTAACAGAGCACTCCTGTTAGTTTTTCACTGGGATGATTTGCGCATCTTGAATTTTAGGGGTGAGTGCGGTTATCTCGCTAAATATGCATCTTGCGGTAAAAATTCATATAACCAATATTGTTGAGAAACGAATTTACAACAATTTTTGAAAAGATAATTTTTTTGTTACATTAATAACAATCGAGTTATATTTAAAAAAGCCATATTGGAGGTAAAATTCTTTTTTTTTTCGATTTTTTGTCCAAATTATTCATCGGAGGATAAAAGTAGTTATAAGCGCGCTCTTATAACCAACCAAAAAGTTGCAACTACGGTTTCACGAGAGACGAGAAATAAAACTTCTCTCTCTCTCTCTCTCTCAATTTATTTGGTCTTTTTCTTCCGAATAACTAACCAGGGTTTCTCTATATAATCATGACGTTTCCAGTGCGCATGTACTAATCGGATATGTATCCTGAATTGCGCACTATCACTGATAAATTACTGTTGTAGTAACTTCTACGCTAATATAAAAAGTTATCATTAAAAACACACAAAAAAAAACTTGAAACGCCCATTATTATCAATTTAAAATTCAATAGTTCACACGATTAATAACCATATCTATGGTTCACTTTTACTTGTACATAAAACATTAATATAAAAATACTATAGGCACATCATAAAAGATGGCAAAACAAAAATACACAAGGCACATCATAAAAGATGGTGAATTCGATGCACTGAATTCAGGTGCCAAGAAGGCTACATCCGTCCCTTTCAAAGGCCACGCTGTAACTCTTTTTGTCCGAATGTCTCGATTAGATTGATGAATTAGAAATAGATGACGCACAAATATACATCTATCTATATATATAATTACATTAATGTTAAAGTAAATAAAGTCTGAAAATGGTTTCTTAATTAGCGTACAGGGTTGACTCTTGGTACTGACGAGGTCCCGTAGCCCGAACCTGTGCGTTTTTAATTAAAAACGATTTTTATGGATTTAAGAAATTTTGTCGCATAGTACTTCTTTAGCTTGTAGAGTTATAAAGTATAATAATTTTATTTATCCTAAAAGTAACCTTACTTAGATTTTATCTTCTTTAAATTGATTTAAATTGATTAATTTCAAAATGCAAGCAAAATAATTTGATTATGCATTATATCGTAACCCTTTTACGTAAATTAGCCAATGCTCTATAAAATGTGGAAATCTGGGCCAGTGACAACGTTTTACTATTAATATTCATTTCATTTTACATGTTGTATTTTAAGAAAATTAATTATTTTTATTTTTTTATTTATGTATTGTATCATCGATAAATAAAATTATTTAAAACCTTTTTTAGTCCTGCCAAAGAAGTATAAAAATCACCGTTTGCCTCAATAAAGTTTTGAAATTGGTAGATATGTAGTACTAAAAGTCCCGAACAGTTAAAGTTGAGCTCGCGCTGCCATCTTAATTTTCAGTACACAAAGGAGTATTTTGCAAATAACTTCTAAACAAACAAGCAAAAAAATACACTGCCCAGTAAAAAAACTTTCCTATTTTACACCTCCGCGCGTAAAATGGATTTTTTATTATCAGATTCACTTTTAGCAACCTTAAAAATATAACAATTTTCACGAAAACTACCCCCCGCCTCATAGGGATTGCAAGATTTACTTTTAGCGACCTAAAAAAAAACCAATATATAAATTTTCAAGAAAACTACCCCCTGCCCCTCAGGGGGCGGAGTAAGAATTTTTTTATAATCACATTCACTTTCAGCAACCTCAAAAACCCCAATATACCAATTTTCACGAAAACTACCCCCACCCCTCAGGGGGTGGATTTGGATTTTTTTTAATTGTCAGATTCACTTTCAGGAACCTCGAAAACCCCAATATATCAGTTTTCCCGAAATCTACCTCCACCCCTCAGGGGGTGAAATTAGAAAAAAAATATTATCAGATTCATATTCGCCAACCCCAAAAACCCCTATATACCAATTTTGACGAAAATATTAAAATTATTTAAAAATATTTACCCCCTCACCCAATCGGGGGTTGAGTTAGAAAAAATTTATTATCAGATTCAATTTCAGCAACCTCAAACCCCCCTATATAGCAATTTTCAATTTTTTCTAAAAAAAAATGAAATTTTCCCCATTCGCCAAAAACAATCCCGAGCTAGAACTTTTGGTAACATACCCTTTTGTTAAATTTCAAGTCTCTAGCTTAAAGCGTTCTCAAGTTACCGTGCCCACAAGATTTTCCGGGCAGACCGATCGACCGAGCGACAATTTTTTTTTCTTGAAATTGATTAATATCGACATAAAACGCTATAAAACGAAAAAAATTGAAATTTTTGCACGAATACAAGGCTTTCCGAAATTTTGAAAATTTTCAAAATGGGGAAGCAAAATAAGTAAATCTAAAAAAGAAAGCCTATAAAATTCTGTACAAAATACTCAAGTTTATAAGTTTAATTTCAACGTGTATTTTAGCAAGGTCAAAATCGAACATAAAGGTTTTTTCGAGGGGTGAACCACATTTGTTAATATGACAACTTAAATTTTATGTTGCATGGTATATAATAATTTAAATTTATCTTTATTCAAGTGCTGTACTATTATATTCATCTTTTTCTGACGCCTTCGGCAACCGGGCACGTGTTCTTTATCCTACTCATAACATGCAAACACCTTTCTTTCACCTGTTTCGGATAACTGAACCCTATTTCTTATCAGCAGTGTTGCCAACAAAATTGGACACATACTTTTACTTACTTTACATACTTGAGGTCGCTAAAATCTCTGGAAATATATAACTTTTTTTAAATTTCGGCTATCTCGGGCTGTAAACCACTACAATACATAGTGTTTCCAGTCTTTGGCGGAAAAAAAGGGGTATTATTCTACATCACAAAACATTAAAAATCAACAGAGGAACATACGCCCAGAAATAAGCCTTAAGGGGGCAACGGCCCTTCGGAGATAAACATATTAAATGGGGAAAAAAGCACCAATAAAATTTTAATGCTGTAGGGCCATTCTTATTTAAAACTTAGCAAGAAAGTAGTTTTCACGGAAACACCTAAATTTAATATTAAAGGAGCCTTTTAAAAAAGTAAATTTTTTGGTGGCACAAAATGTTACTTCCTCTTAATTGCATTTTTTCTAATACGGTTCCTACAGTGTTATACTATATGACATTTTTTATGTATTTTTACTCAGGGAATCCATATTTTTTATAAAAAAATCTGGAAAAAAAAGTTTGGAGCAAAAATGTGGTAAGCCTCACACTTAATATATCGTCGTATGAGAAAAACAAGGTTTCAACTGTATAAATTATAGATTTGAGTTATGATCAATAAAAACTTTAAAATCATGAAACTTACGTTAAATTTCATAATTGAGTGGTGTATTTGGCTGGGGGGGGCTGATATTAGGATAAATTAGTATCTATAATACACATTTTGTTGATACTTTAAATATTAGCTAAAATAAATGATCAGTTGGAACTTTGATAACCCAAAAACCTATGAAAAGTAGTAGTACAACAATGTTCTAACTAACATAAATGCAATATTTTGCATAAATTATTATTAATCATTATTAAAATTGATAATTAATAGTTGTTTCGCACAAGTATTCCTCATCAACCTACATAATTTTGTTAAAAATCACAGGCCAAATTTTTTATGCATTAGTGATATCGATGTGACTTAAGTTAATTATTATTAAGTAAGAAATTCAAATTAAACTTTATTTTCAGTTAGAACTTCATTGCACTAAAAAAATCTCAAAAAATGCAGATAGAACATGGTTGTTTGTAAATAAAATGGGCCATGTGCATAATATTATAATAGTACAAAAGTTAATAAAAAGCTCTATTCAAAAATGCAAAAAAGTGAAAACCTGAAAAAATGTTGAAACCTTGTTGTTCTGATACGACGATATGCCATAAGACTAGAATCTAGAATCATCCCCTTTATTTAAAAAAAAAAAAATATTTTTCGCAAACACCGTCTATAGTTGTGCACACAATCCAATATTTTGGAATTACTTTTGAGATTTTCTACGTAAAAAATCAAGGATTGTTGAGCCTGTGGAAAATATTTCTGAGATTTCTGAATTTAGAAATTTGTTGAAAATTACCGTGATTTTCGAGTTTTTCGTTAAGATTTGAGAGATTTTTAAAAGACTTTCGAAAGTTTATTCGTGAACTTCCCGTACTAATTGGCCCCTTGTGCAATTTTATTTAAATTATAAAAGTAAGCGCTCGATAAAGGTAGTTTTGCGCTAAAGTTTGTCAGTTTAAAATACTAGTCTTTAAAATCTTCATATCAAGGAAAACATTACTAAATCGGCAACACTGCTTATCAATATATGTTTGTGAAAGCCACGCGCCATCTACCTACGACCTGCTGAACCGAAAAAATTGTTTTCAGCTATGGCTTATGGTTTTCAGGGAACTGGGCTTGCGGAGAATGTCGGTGGATGTTCTACTTTATGAATAAAGTGTGTTTTACTAGTTGATCGTAGATGGCGATGCTAGTACTGTAAGAGTTTTAACTACGGAGTGTTGTCGAAAAGTTCATGTAAAAAATAGTGGGAAAAATACCATACTTACCTATGTTTGTACAAATGTCGTTAGTATATTTTAATTTCCACACCTTAATCGAAGACTCGATTACATTTACATGAATATGCTATAAAAGAAATAATTTTTTTCGATACAGCGTTATTGAAAAATTAATTTTTAGATGTACCATCGCGGCCAATAAACTTCGCTACACCAAAAAATTATATATATATTAAAACCAACTTAAAATTTTTACATCTGTAACACTTAACAAAAGCCTTCGAACAATAAAGTTACTTTTGTAAATTTGCATGTTAATATTAGATTGTTTTTTATTAAAGTAAATAAAATACATTGTACAGTGTTCATGAATTTAAGAGGTAGTTGTTTAATAGTACATAGTAATAATGATATGTCAATGATAATGTCGATTGAAAAAAGATTGAAAAAAAATTGAAAAATCTACCATAGTAGATATTTTAAAAGCATGCAATGTACCTGGTTTCTAAATTCTGGCTTAGTTTAACAGTGTTTAGTTAAAATGTTTTAGGTTTTTTTTATGCTGATGTACAAGCATAAATAAATGACATGACTTGACTACACACTGGAGTGTATGTCCTAGTAGGACAGTCCTACACAGTATTATAAATGAAAAATTATGATCTTCATTGCACTGCACGAATTCCTATGTAACTTTTTTTTGAGCATAATTCATCTCTGCAGTAGATGCTAAATTTTTTTAAGTGAGGTTATGTCGTTTATGTACATTTTAGCCATTAATTTAAATTTCCCGGTTAACTTATAATCAAAATGGCGGATCGTAAATTTGTATACATATAACCTTGAGATGACAGCTCATCTATGTTCTTTGTCTATGATTTAAGTGCACTATAAGGGTTCCATTTTCGTTTTTGAGACAAAAGTAATTAGATTCAACATGTATTTATAGCCCAGTCGAACGGTAGTTTGACCTTCCGGTCACTCTGTTTTTTTTTGTAATTAAAAGGGGTTCGTTTGAAAAGCTTAAATCCAAACTTGCATCCCTGTGCGATTTTTTTTTTCACAGTTATGTGCAAAAACTCTTTTGTGTGTTTTTGGTCTGTAACTCGGCTTTGGCTCGTCGCTCAACAAAAAATGAGCAAGATATTTGTTCGTTATTAAATTCTCTACAATTTATGTAAATAACTTTTTTTGTTTAAACAGTCAGAAAAAAAGTTACAGAGCGTTAAAGTTGAGGAAATAGGCATCATAGGTATTCAAAAAATTATTAGTTTTGCAGTTTTCGAAAAACCGAAAAATGTTTGCAAATTTTGAACTTTTTCAAATTTTTAACGCTCTGTAACTTTTTTTCTGATTGTTTAAACAAAAAAAGTTATTTACATAAATTGTAGAGAATTCAATATGGAACAAATATCATGTTAATTTTTTGTTGAGCGACGAGTCAAAGCCGAGTTACAAAGCAAAAACAAAACAAATGCGTTTTCGCGCATAACTGTGCAAAAACAAATCGCACAGGAGTGCAAATTTGGATTTTTCCAAACGAACCCCTTAAAAAAACAGAGAGGTGAGGCCCTTTCACACGACCGTTCGACTGAACTATTAATTAAGTGCGTCCCTAATTTCTGCTAAAAAAGGTAATTCGTTTATTAAGTCTCCAAAAAATTTTCGTTAAAAACTTTCAACAATACTACGCAAACTGTTTGTTCTGTTTACTTATACAGTTAATAATTTATTTGCTTTGTCTATCTAGCAAAAAGGTTTTTTTTTCTAAAAAAAAACTTTAAATATCTGTATGCAAAGTTTAACCAGAATCGTCTGCGTGTGTAATTTACATAAGCTCAGCTACCTGCCATTTATCCTGCTAAAACTTATACAGGGTGTCTCAACGAAGCCGAGTCGGCCGATATATAATAAAGTATCCACTTTAGAGAAAAACTTTTTAACGGGAAAAGTTGTATGGTTTTAAAAAAGGCACATTCTAAAATATTTTTAAATCTACAGGATGGTTCTGCTAGGGTGGGTTGCATCTGAATAAATTTTTTTTAATGAAATGGTATATTTTTTATTATGTCATCTTAATTTTCATAAAAATGCCTTTATTTTAATATTAATTATATATAGTTTTTGAGATATAATTTTGTTTTAATGAGAAAAAATGAATTTTTAGTGATAAAACCTGCTTCAATTTCTTTACTTTTTGTCAAAAATTAATAAAATTTTGCAATCTTATCTTACAAGGGTATATCTAATTTTGTTTATTTGTTTAATTATTTGTTTATTTGTTTAACCTCGTACTATTCTACTTAATTAAGCATCCCCTAAGTCCAGGACTTGTGTGGGCTAGTAGTAGAGGGAACCACCGGCTTATACTGACTTTCGAACCAGTTTCTAGGGATTGTCCGTCTCACTTATCGCCTTCGCCAAATTTCAATTATTAATTAACTGAAAAAGGTAAATCGGCGCCAGTGAGAATCGAACTCACGATAGTAGACTTGCTATACATACGCGCTAGCCACTACGCTATGCCTCCCATTACTTTATGTACAAGAAATAAAATGTTTTATACAGGGCGTTCAAAATTAATATTTAAACTTTTGGATTTTCAAACATAAAAGAATAAATTTTTTTAAATGGAATGCTATATTTGTTATTTGCTCATTAAATGTAGAATAAAATTCTAAATTTCGATACCCACAAGCAACAAAGCCTTAACTCATATATTGTCAATTTTCACGACTGCTAAATTTCTATTTTTTTTTTTGTATTTAAGGGCGGGCTTAAGACTTAAAAAGTTTAAAATAACGGTATTTTTATGAAAAGTAAGATGACATAATAAAAAATATACCATTCCATTTAAAAAAATTAATTCAGATGTTACCCAACCTAGGGGGACCATCCTGTATATTTTAAAATATTTTTAGAATTTGCCTTTTTCAAAACCATACAACTTTTCCCTTTAAAGTTTTTCTCTAAAGTGGATACTTTACTATATATCGACCGACTCGGCTTCGTTGAAACACCCTGTATATTTGTTGAATTATCAGACGTAATTTACATGCAGACTGTTTATTTATAAAGCAGTATTATTTTTTCTATACTAAGTATAAATCGTTTTAATTTTCAATTATTTAGCTGGATTTATACATGGTGTTTAAAAAAAAGTATTCTCAAACTATACTTCGCCAGAACACATCGGTCGTTCAAAAACTGCTAAAAAAAACTGATAAAAAAAAATAAAAAAAGTAAATAAAATAATAAATTAAACAAAAATAAAACCGAAAGAGAAAAAAACTCAAAAAAAAAACATTGGAAAAATAATAAAAAAATTTAATTATAATAATATTTAATAGTTAAAAAAAATAACAGCAATAGGAGTAAAATTATAATTAAATACCAACTATTATTTAGTTGGATTTATACAGGGTGTTTCTAAATGAAAAATTTGTAAAAACGAAGTTAGCTTTCCAAATCCAAATAGATGTAACTATGCTTCGCCTAAGTCGGAGTAATTTAGATAAGAAACACATCGGACATCCAAATACTGTTTATCATTAAAACAAATAATAAAAAGTAAATAAAAAACATTGGAAAAAATAACAAAAAAAAAATAAAAAAAATAAAAATATATCTGTGGCTGGGCCAATGTCAAAATTTTTGAACGGAGTCAAACATTGGCCGTTTTAGAAGTTTAACAGCAATGTTTATTGAAAACAC
The DNA here is from genome assembly GCA_958510825.1 of Brachypterus glaber. Lineage (NCBI taxonomy): Eukaryota > Metazoa > Arthropoda > Insecta > Coleoptera > Kateretidae > Brachypterus > Brachypterus glaber. The sequence goes on from OY294045.1 coordinate 9,764,436, forward strand.
ACGTCGGCCCTTGTCGCTTAAAGTCTACATTTATCTCACAAGAACTGACATTGGCTTTTTTAGGTTATATAGTCCGGCGGTATGACTCACAGTGCGTTCTACTAGACGGTTCTTTTAACTCTTTACCCTCTTAAAGCCCCTTTTTTCGTTCGGGTAAGTACATATGTCAAAAGTGTCAGGTCTGCATTGTTCGACTAAAAAAAATTCACTTAGAGTTCACTCTCTATGCACAACCTTCCGAGGTTGGGCTCGCAGAGCACGTTGCTTCTTCTTCTTCTGCAATGTAATTTATTATAAAAAATAAGCTTAGGTACTGTGTTGTAAATATTTTGCATACATTTTTTGATAAATAATATTATTCAGTATTGGATTGCAACCCCCTTGGACGGCCGTACGGTCTTAACTTTTTGGTTTGGACTATAACTCTAGCGACAGCTTTTCTCCTCTCTTCTTTGTTCATTTTAACGCGAGAACAAAAACAAAAATCGTGGTTTGTGATCGATTCACATAAAATGAAAGGTTATGTTGACAGATTTTGTTTACACCATAGATAAACTAAATGCACTTTTAGCTCTATGCGTTTGGGTAGGTCCAATTTGCACCTTAAACTCTGTTCCTGCCCTGCAAACTCCCTACTCCATTTACTCCGTCCCCGGGGCTCTCTAGCCGAACGCACTGTCAAAATACGGAAAAAGTGACATTGGCCCTTTAATAACCAAGCCACAGACATGTTTAAAAAAAATAGCAGCAATAGGAGTAAAATTAATAATTAAATACCAACTACAATGTCGATTTATCGTTTAAAGTAAAACTTTTGTTAAAAATAGCGCTGGACGTGAAGATTTATCGCATCGACGATTAACACAGTGATAAATTGTTCACCTGGAGATTTTGCATAATCATGCAAAACGTAAAAAATCTAAACGCATGGAGGAGCGATTAATTTCGATATCTGACTACTAGAATCAATTCTATTTACTACTTGCATGAGAAGAGCTTATTTTTAATAAGATGAATATCGTTTATTTACACTGTAAAAGTCTTACACAGATAAAAATATGTCCAAATGAATATTATTTATGCAAAATGAATGTTAAATATACATGTATATAGCGGTTAACAAGTCAAACCTTAATTTTAAATTTGGAAAACGATAATGGGACATCATAAACTATGTTTTCTATAGTTAATATTTAAACTTATAAAGTGTGGTCAGGAGGCATAAGGGTTTTTTTTAATAGAAAGAGGGTCTTGTGATACATCATTTTAAAGCTCAGAGATTTCTCTATATGAACATTATTTTTTTTTAATATTTAAAGAATATATTTAAATTTAAATAATTTTTTTGTAAAATTAATAAATAAGGCAATCGAACTGCCAATTGAGTGATCTTTTTTTTTCTGTAGGGAGGTAATCAACGAACTAATAACTCTTCTCTCTAGAATACGCATACCGTTAATATAAAATATCGCCAACTTCTCGGTTTGTTTGTAAACAGGTAGGTATATTCAGGCCTGAACAATAACAATTACCGGTAACTGGTATTGTTGTCTCTGTTAGATTAAAGATTTGAGAATAAGACTGACGAATGTTTATGTTGTCGACGTTTTTGTCACTTTTTAGGAATTAAATTTCCATTCTAGAGAGAAGATTTATTATTTCGTTGGAGGTAATAAGAACTTTTAGTTTTGAGATAGCTCGCTTAACACGTTCGCGACGAAGGTGTTTTCGGAAAAACTCAACTATACAATTGTTTGTATTTTATTAACATCGTATATAATCCATATTTTCGGCCGAATGCGAAAACCCTGGTACACCGATGTACACTGTAAAAACTGCATGTAAAATAATGTAAAAATACATGAATTTACATAGTACGGAATGTTAAATTTACTATTCTGGACTATGCATAAGTCATAAATGTATGTAAAATAATGTAAAATAATGTAAAATAATGTAAAAGAATGTAAAATAATGTAAAAGAATGTAAAATAATGTAAAAAAATATATTTACATTGATTTACATATTTTTACATGATTTTACAATGTCGGGCTATGTTATTTTAAGACGCGCGTGCGCTTTGGACAATAACCAAGAAGGCGTCACATAATGAGATGGACCGTTTAATATTGTTGTTGTTAGAGAGATAACGACGCATGCTGCTAGGTTAAAGTGTTAAAAGTGTAAAAAAAGGTAAATATTATTTATGTACGATATTTAAATGCTTTATTTGTGGCATAAAATTTACATTAATTATAATTATCAATTACTATCTTTATCAACCAATTATTTCTTTAAAGATCTATTATAGATCTTTAAAGAAGGATGTAAGCAGTTTATACTCGTATTAAGGGTGCAAATCGTTTGGTTTATTAAACCAAATAAACTTTACGCTACGATATTTCAAAAAAGCTTTGACACAGAGATTTGTAATTTGGAACAAACATTTTCTAAGTAGTAAATATTTTTTTTTTCAAATTTCAAGTCTATGTAAAAAAGTCCAAACCTTTCTGAACTATGTAATTTTTAGCGTTCCGGTCTATGGAAAATATTACCATTCTGGACTATGTAATTTTTACCGTTCCGGTCTATGCAAAATATTACCATTATGGACTATGTAATTTTTACTGTTCCGGTCTATGCAAAACATTACCATTACGAACTATGTAATTTTTACCTTTCCGGTCTATGGCAACATATTACCATTTACGGACTATGTAATAAAAAGTCTTAAATCCAATATCGTAAGTATAACTGTGAAGCAGTGGATTTAAAGGCGAATAGAAACTGAATTAAACCGTGTACCACCGGTGGCGCACGTCGTCGCGAACGTGTTAATTTTAGACTCTTGAATACATTTTTTGTAAAATAATATTTTTTTGATTGATTGTTTGCGATATACTTTTTAGTTTACCCTTGTATTATTGGTAACCATTTTAGAAAGCACAAAATAAGCTATTAACCTACGAATCAATAAATTGTTAGATTTTAATTAAAGCCAAAATCTCCCGAGACCTTGTTTATATTCAAGCAGATATTTGACTTGAATCTGTTTGATCTAGTTACATAAAACTGATAGTATTTCTTAAGTGGGTTTGGAATAAATAGTTGATTCAGGATACAATGAGCTTTATTTGCACGGAGAAAAATTTTTAGAAAAAAATACCGTTGAAAATGACACTTAATGATTTTTACCGTAAGTCACTACATAGTGGATTTTAAACAATATTTACTTTTACAGTAAAATAATACTTTTTTCAGCAGATCCGCTGGTTATTAAAAAAGTACAGTATTAAAAACTGTGTATACTGCAAAAGCAGCGCCGCCACCGTGCTACCTACACCACAGCATACAGTACTGAAGGCAGCAGAGTGTGTACACAGTACTAAATGTATGTGCTGAGCACACTGTCTCAATCAAGGCTACAGTAGCCCTAAAAGTGATTTTTTGGACTCACCCTTGAAATTTTGGTTTTCAACATTTTAATATTAAATTCTTGGTCGTCATAACGTGAAATATTTCCTTCAGTTTTTCCGGTAACAGGTTAATCCTAGTCTATTACAACAAGAGTACCTTTTTATGCATTTTTACCCGAGGAATCATATTCAAACAACAAAACTACAAAAAGCTTACGCTTAAAAAAAAATTGACAAAAAAATGATAAGCCTTCCCATTTCGAACGCCCCTGGTATAATAACTACATGAAAAAAGGCCTTATTAATCACATGCAAAACCTCGCTGCTATAGCTTGAAGGGTTCCTGAGTTATTAAATAAAGACCGAATTTTTGGAGGCTCTTTGAAGGGGCGTAGTTTTAATGTAAGAAATTAAACAATACCAATATCTCATTATTATAACTGATATGGGCGGGGGTCAAAAAATGTTCTAGGGACCTGAAATTTAGTATAGAAGCACAGTTTTTTAATTGAAACAACATAGCAGGCCCCTAGGGGTGCACATGGAAAATTAGAAACTTTTTTTTTGCAATACATATTGAACATATGGTTTTTTTTTTAATTTTTGTAGAATCGCCCCTTTTAAGGGGTGTAGCTATTTACGAATCATCTTGTATGTAACTAAGAGACTCGAGCTGGGCTCAGCTAGACCCAACCCTGTGACACTGCGCAGTTTTAACTAACTTTTTCGTGTTACTTAATGACTGAAATCCACCAGATGGCTAGTCTACGAGCGAGATATGGAGCACTCTAGATTTATGATTTATAAAATTCTATGACAAATAACCTCAAATTTTGTTTATGTTAGAGATAAACGTCAAAATATTTTATAAGTTGCTACTGAACTATAATACTTTTATTGGTATTATGTGATTACTTTTAGTATTTTGTGATAACAATGGTTTAACTATAATTTGGTAGCATTAAACGTATTTATAGTTGACACAAGAAAATATAGTACTTAAGAATTCGAAATTAAATCAACAGAAACATAGCTTACAGTTTGTGTTATGCCCACTTTGTGGGCTAGCCTATTTGTTATTTCTAAAATCATATATCATATATATAACTTACCTTAGAATAACCAAAGAAAATGTTCTTATAAAAACACACAATAAAAATAAAGGTCCCTGTGAACATATGTTTATAATGTCCCTGTTTACGCATGGCGCCATCGAGCTGACACGGACTAAGTACCATTTAAAAATTAAAATTACGATCTAGAAGGCTTCCGATCTCACTCGTAGATACCAGCGCTTTTTAGTCAATACGTAACCAAATCGAACTACAAGTTACCAGTCCTTATTCTCTACGTTCATGGATAGACCTACGATAAACAAGGTCTTTTAATGGCATAAAGTCACTAATACATTCTCAGGTGTAACTGTTAATTTTACGAACTTGTCTACCAAATTAAATTTATTATAACCAACTCTCATGTTATTACAGTTTTCGGAGTTGATGTAGTATGTTACGATTCGTAACTTCTCTCATTTCAGTTAGAATTTCGGATTTCATTAAATATGTATAAACTGTCTGAAAGTATATGTATATGCAATTGTTGAGGGAACATTTAGTCAGTTAATTTATTTTTAATGACGATACCAATTTACAGTGCAAACTTTACAATGCACTGAAAAAAAGAAAAAATCTATGTAAAATAACAAGAGAAAATACGTTTTGTGAACTGTAAAATTTTATTTTTATGATAGTTGATAAACTATAGTTACATATATGTAAACCATTATTTTATGTGATAGGGTGAGAAGTCAATTAATTATTCGGATTATTATACGCTTGTTGAGTAATATACTATTCTATGGGCGGTGTTATGCAATAACCGTCTAGCCCACATTGTGAGTGGACGGTAAATTGTTGGACTCTTTCCCTAATAAATTTTAAACCTTTTGACTAAAACACTTTATATTAAGAATTTGTTTCACTTGTTCATGTATCAAAACATGTTCAAAATATGTTATCTTTAATTCAGTTCCTTTAAAAGATATTGGGTAAAATGTTCCGTAAACTACTGTCATTTCACAATGTGGGTTAGACGGTTATTGCATAACACAGCCCATATTTATATTGTTTTTATGGAATTATTGTTTTTATGGAATTATTGTTTTTATGGAATTATTGTTTTCGATAATTTATGTGATCTAACAAAGTCACAAAATCATTTTAAAGCAATTCACAATCATTTTTCAGTTTTAAAGCCCAAAAAGTATTAAAACTTTTATATTCTTTAGCTGGCAATATAAAGCTTCTTATACAGGGTTGCCACAGGTAAGGTGAAAAGAAAAATAATGGAAAAATGCTTAGGAAAAACAAAACAAACATGCTTGCTGTATTGGTTTGATAAAATTTATCATACAAGAAATAAAGCTTGTTTGGGGATCTCCAGTATACTACGAATAAAATAAATTAATAATAATAATACAATCATAGTAGTTTTTTTCTGGGAATTTGATTTCAGTTTTTCCTCAAAACCCTGTTTTAACAATAACTTGAAAACTCAATCGAAAGAGAAATTTAATTAAAAATCTAGCTAAGGAAGTCAAAGGAGATGCGAATTATAAGCTAAAACAATGTCGCCAACTGGGAAGCAGGAAAACACCGACATAATATATCACTAGGAGATAACCTTGTTACGCTCTTGGTTATGGAGATCGTAAAAAATATTTTAGTATACTTTGTAGACATAATATCTTAAATATATACAGCCAAAAAGAAGGAAAATTTTCGATCAACTTACCAGAGTTTATTGGTACTCGAATTTGGGTACGGGTCTTTACAGCGCAGTCCATTACCGCGAAACCGTTACCGCGCCACCGTTACCGAGCATGGACTTTACCGCGAAGTAAATAACAGCGAAGGGGTCAATACAGCGCATGGACTTTACCGCGAAAACCATTACCGCGCATAATTATTTTATTTTTTTCTTAAGAAAAAAATAATAAATAAAAAAAAATAAATATTTTGCAGAAAACAATCAAACAGTTCTAAGTGATATAGCTGCTGGGTCAGGGTTGTGGCCATTACTAGTTTCCTTTAAAACATTTCCGTCCGAAGTATGCAAACGCCTCTTGCAACAAAGCACGTCGTAATTTACGCACTTACAATTTTTTTATTTTTAACAGTCTTTTTTTTCTGTATATGAAATGTTTATATACAGCGAGGTCTTTTCATTATTTCGATCGACATGACGATTCCTACAAAACTGATTATTAATCAGCGATTTATACATGTTATGATCCGAATATTTTATATGTAGTTAAAATTTTAAAATAATATTTCTTTAATATTGCGCTATGATACAATCTGGCTTTACTAGATTCGGCTTCGGTAAAGTCCGGTTTGACCTATATTACATCGGACCCCTTCTCGGTAATTCTTGTCGGTATAACTTAAAAGTTGTCTAGTAATCTTAATTGATAAACAAACCTAATTTATGAGCGAAATGATCGTTTCAGATGTCAGAAATAGCAATTAGTTTGCAAATTGATGAGACTGAAACTCTTTTGTCGGGGTAATTAAATATGCGCGGTATCTTTGTAGATATTTTGCGCTAATAGCATTGTCAAATAAATTTAACTAGTGACCTTCTTATTAGCTATATAAACTCATGAAAAGTTTCATATTTATTCAGTTTTGTTCAGAATGTCGCTATGTCAATTTCAGAAGTGAAAATGTAGTTTCTGTGAGAAATAATTTTTGAGATTTATTCTTGAATTAAAAATAGTTTTTAAACTTAGAAAAATTTTGAGACTGGTATTTTCAGACATAGAAATAATTTTGGACACTTATAAATATTGATAGTATGAACACTGATAGAAATTTTGACGAATATTAATTAACTTTGAAAAATATTTTGTAAAATAATTTAAATGACTTATACGAACCAGTTTTAATATACACTAAGAAAAATGTGGACAATAAATTGGGATTTGAAAATGATTGCGAATAGTTGGGATTTCAAACATAGAATGTTTTAATTTAGAAGTATTTAATGGAAAATATTACATAATGGAAATTAGAATTTAAGGGCTTTGCATAGAAATAGGACTTAGAAGTAAGAATTGATCTTTCATGTTCTTGAAGAATTTATTCACATATATTTAATATATTATTCTTAAGTTAAGAAGAAATCGTTTTATCTGTTTCCAAAGCGCCGTCTCCTAGAATACCCGCTCCCGAATAAAGTGATAAGTGGTTAAGTATATTCTCCGCTCGGGTATACTTTAAATACGATAGAAGATTGTATGGCCAACCTAACTGAGTAAGTTATAATAAAAGTTATAATTAACTGCTCGGCTATAACCGAATTATATACTACTTCACAACATTAGTGATCGAATTTTCAACTTCACGACATTAGTAGAAAAATATTTATTAGTAAAAATCTACTTCACTACATACAAATCAGTCGATATAAATTAAAAAAAAAACACATAAAAAACCCAAACACAGATATATGGGTACATTAAGTAAACGTTCCACTTTATCAATAAAAATCCAAACCAAAACTAATCAAACCAAACTGCCATCAATCCCACGGAAATACCCTTACACAAAATTAAAATAATGTATAACGATTTTCGCTGTAAAAGTCATACGTGGTAAAGACCGTTCGCGGTAATTAATTGCGCGGTAATGGTCTTCGCGGTAATGGTCTGCTCGGTAATGGTCTTTGGACTTTTTTATTATTATTATTATTATTATTATTATTTTAGCGTTTAGCCCAAAATCCGAAACACTACATTTTAAAAAAAGATGTGTATATTTCTCGCGGTGTGTATAAAACCTATATTAATTCCGAACTGCAAAATATTTTGACTATAATTACCCGGGTAAAATAGTCAATAAAGATAATGTCAGTGTATAATAGATACCTTTTCTTCTGGGACAATAAAGTTTCTCATCTAAATGATTTCGTTTGTTTTTAAACAATATCCGCTGAAAGTGCTGTACCGTTGTGTAATTATTTTTAATTTATATTTGCATTAAGGAATTGCTTTATTTTATAGTTTAGGCGATTATTTTAAAATGGGGTTAAAGTTTTAAACAAAGGTCCTAAAGGGTAACTATATCAAAGAAGAATATCATTTTATTATAGTACAGTCAAATGTCTAGGTTTTTCTATGTTGTAATTGTAAAAATTGTACACGGGCTGATATTTTAAAGGGTAGTAGTGGATGGTAACGGAACACTCCTGTTAGTTTTTCACCGGGGGATTTGCGTTTGGCTCATTTCCGGACCTACCTTTATAGGAACTTTTATTTATATTTTTTAACGTAGAATCACTCCTTAAATTTCTCTAACTTATTTCTGAATAACCCTGTATAACCCGACTAAGATGTCCCACTTTTTTTTTGTCTTCTATGTAAAATATTTGTTAAATAACAACAAAAAACCACTTTATGATCGCCAATGACCAGTCTACAACTCAAAAAAGTTGATACAAAAAGAAGTACAAATTGGGTCTCAATTATTTACACGCATAAAAAAGTATTTATAACTGCAGTGAAAATTAAAAGTTTAAAAATATATATGAAAATTTTAATATTATAACCTATATTGTAAATTTTAGAATAAACTTTAAAACATCGAAGAAATAAAAGCAAAATCTTCTTAATAAAATTGTCAATAAAATAAACTAATAAAAGTTTTTTTTTTGTTTTAGTTTAGTTATTTGAAAAGATTAGGGTGGCTTATAATAGTTATTTATGGTACTAGTGGGTATAGTAAGATATTGCCCATGAGAAAATTAACCTGCGAGACGTCAGCCAAGCAGGTTAATTTTCGAGAGGGCAATATCGGTTTACCCATGGTGCCATACAAGGTTTTATCCAATAAATAGCTTAGGAATTCATATTTTTATTAAAAATTTTAATGACATTTACAAGAAAATAATTTGACAAGTGACAGTTGAGTGGGTAAAATAAATAATTATCCACTCAATAAAGTAAAAGCCACGCGGGGGTTATTATTGAGTTTATCTATTTAAAATAAAGCTGGTAATTGTCTTATTATCTGTATGTATTGGATAAAAATTATAATAATCGTTTGACACCAAAATTTTATCAATATTTAATTTGAAGACCTATTTCATAAATCTTAAGTATCACTTAAATTATTAAATAGTTTGGCAGACTAACATCTCTACTCTAAATTTCTCTACTTCCTAACATCCCTACTCCATAACATCCCTACTCTATAACAACTCTACTCCATGAAATCTCTACTCCATAACATCTCTACTCCATAACATCCCTACTCCATAACAGCCCTACTCCCCTACAACCCTACTCCGTAACATCTCTACTCTATAACATCTCTACTCCATAACATCTCTACTCCGTAACATCTCTACTCCGCACTATATGTACTTGATTAGCAACCTATTAAGTAAGTGCTTTGCGGAACAATGTACAATGTTTATTTTTTCATTATCATATACGATAATAAAGCTATAGCTAGAAAGTGCTATAATAGCCTAGACGCATACAAATTTATTGTTTATTTAATTACATATTAAAAATAAATAATATCATTATATCAAAGAAAAAAAAACCATATTTTAAGAAAAAATGTGTTTATAATAATAAAAAAAAATAAAATTTTTATTTAACAATATAAGTATTTAATATAAATGTTTAACAATGTATTATAAGTATTTTTTTTCAGTCTTCGAAGCACAAACATACCTGCGACCTACGGACTTGGAGTCTTGGTGGTATATTTGTTCCCTGTATATGTACCTCCAAGTCCCGTCTCTTTGCCCGCGTACTCTTAACATGTTCTAATAAAAAAAAAAACAAAATATTCTATTAAATAAGGTATTATTGAACTAAATATTTTAAATGTAAAAATTCAAATTGCTTACCGTGACAAATATTTTTTTAACTTAAGTCAATTTTATAAAAGGTGCTAAAACACCTTTTGTACAGAACTGTAAAACAATAATTATCGAAATTGTCACAAAGTTTTTTTAAATTAAATTAACAAATATATTACTATGTATATTTAAGTTTGTATTTATAACATACGTCTGTAATTTTTTTTTATTTTGTATAAAGACAAACACTAGGAAAAATTGTGATAAAATAATGTACTTTGTTCCGTCAATCACTCCTTAATTAATAAGTTGCTAATCAAGTGCATATAGTGCGAAGTAGAGATGTTACGGAGTAGAGATGTTATGGAGTAGAGATGTTATAGAGTAGAGATGTTACGGAGTAGGGTTGTTGGGGAGTAGGGATGTTATGAAGTAGGGATGTTATGGAGTAGAGATGTTATGGAGTAGAGATGTTATGGAGTAGAGTTGTTATGGAGTAGGGATGTTATGGAGTAGAGATGTTACGGAGTAGTGAAATTTAGAGTAGAGATGTTAGTCTGCCAATAGTTTAACAACAAGCAAAAAATAGAGTTTAGTTTTCATTCCATTTGTATTTATCTGAACTAATAATTATAGTTATCTGAAGTATCATAATTATAGTTAAAGAGGGACCAAAATTAGAAAGCTTAGTTTTTTAGCGAGGGGTTTATTTATTGGACAATCCTTGTACACCTATCCAACAATCTTCTACAATCCTTGACAATTCCTTCTTTCACAATCATCTGCAATCCTCCAGAATCCTTCACAATCATCTACAATCAATTTTGTACAATCTTTTTGACAATCTTTGACAATCTTCCACAATCCTTTGATTCTCGCAAACCTTGTGCACTTTTTACATCGGCACTTAGTGCTACTAAGAGTGCCGATGTATTGAAATCTTCGCCGAAAAGTCAAAATCTTTGACCACGATTTTTCACATTTCTCGACGTTTTAGACCATTCGAAATCAGTAAAAACAATTTTTGCGTCTGTCTGTCTGTCTGTCGGTGTAAACTCTCTAACTCAATTTCTACATGTGATATCGACTTTTTGCATATTGTTTCTTATCGTATTCCGATGAGCTGATTAGATTTTGGGGGTAAACGATTGGGGTTAAGGGGGTAAAAATAGGGTAAAACTCCTATTTTTAGCGTTTTTTGTTTATAATTAAGGCAATTATTATTGTATTTGGTTAATTTAGCACTTATATAAAAGATAATTTTAAATTGGTCAAAAAATGTTATTAACAACGTTTTCCTAAAACGCATTGTTTTCGAGATATTGGCGTTTAAAGCAGTAAAAGGTTTTTTTAGCATATCTCACATATTTATAACCCAATTTCAAAAAATTATATTTTAAATAAAAGCTCTTTTTAAGCACAGAATTTAAAATCAAACAAAACACCTAGTTTGAAATTTGCAAACTAGATGGCTCTAGTGTACAATAGTCCCGATGTTTTGCAACGTTTCATCTAGTTTTCAATAAATAAACACCTTGGTTTTTAGAATTGTTGTATTCCCATTATGTGTTCTATGTGTCTAATAGATTGGAAACAGCTTAAAACAATTTCTTTTTCTTTACTCTCCAACCTAATAAACATCCAACATTTACATAATCCAAGTACTTACTGAAATATATTTGATAAAACTAACTTCTGGCATTTTAAATTGCACCTTTTCTCATAAAAATTGAGACATATTTCATATTTTATTTCTAACATTTAATATACATGATAAAATTTATTAAAATAATTTACAATAAGCTTATGTATAAAATGGACCATTTCCTCGCAGATATATGATAGTATATTATATAAATATACTTTTATATTATAAATTTTATGTCTTTTAGCATTCAAACGTGGTATAGCAGGGATTTAGATTTGTTTCAAAAACAGGCAATTAACACTGACAAATAATACCTACACAGGACAATAAAAAATTTCGAAATTCAACTGGGAGTTTTCGAATCCTATCGCAGAATCTTCTCTAAGATTTCTAAATCGTGCTAAAATTGCCTAAATGGCCATTAGGTTGTCAGCCAAATTTTTTTTCATGGAAAATCATTAAAAATCAATGTACATCTTTCTTCAGAAATAACCCCCCTCCCACCAAGCTCTGATACGTTTTTAGTGCATTGAAGATAAGTAACAAGGGCAGAAGTGACATCGTGTCGCAACCTTAACTTAACTTGTATAACTTTCTGCAATTAATTCAGTTTAACCAAGTTTAACAGTCCGTCCGCTGACCCATTGTCCCTTGTTGATATTCTCAGTCTTTTTTAACATGCATCCTTGTTAAAATAAGTGATTTAAATAAACCAACTGAAACAGTAAGTCTTTTTTTATTAACACCAAAATAGACCACAAGAAACTACCAAACTTAGGTCTCTACATTAAGATTTATGGTTTTAATATTGTAGATACATGAAGAAAACTGTTTTAGCGAAAATAAATTACTAACTTTTATGCACTAGCGACGTTTCGTCTTTAATTAAGACTTTATCAAGCTTAGCATACTTAAAACACTACATTTAACATAAATATTATTTAAATAAACAATTACAAACAATAAACAAAACTATAGACACGTAGACATATTTCAAATTAACTGTTAATTTGAAATATGTCTACGTGTACGGTTCTATGGTTTTGTTTATTGTTCGTAACTGTTTATTTGAATAATATTTATGTTAAATGTAGTGTTTTAAGTATGCTAAGCTTGATAAAGTCTTAATTAAAGATAAAACGTCTCTAGTGCATAGAACTTTTTGTTTTTGTTTAAAGTTCGATATTTGTTTATTAATTGTATAATCGAAGAACACTAATATAATTTGATAATAAATTACTGATTTTTTTACATCTTCGTGTTACTTTCTCAACATGGTATCAAACAAACAATTTTCGGTTTTTGCACTAATCGTTGGGATTGATACACGGTGTATTACACACTTCAATTAATTATTCCATGTAGCAAATCCAGAGGTTCGATGCTACTCGGGGTGGAAACGGTTTGACCGGTGGTAAGAAAAAAACAAGTTTCTATAGATCCCCGTATGGCCCTTATTTATTGTAGAACAAAAACAATGAAATGCTGTACAAATACATATACTTCGCCTGCTAAAGATAATACGAGTTAGGGAAAGTTCAAGTATTACGTAACGCAAATTGTACCAAAATTCATACACTTCATACCCCGGTTCCCGCGATATTAAAGGCTGTAGAGATCTTATATGTTGGCTAGCCCCCCTAACACACCCCTTGTTAGGGGGGTAGCCAAAATATGAAATCTCTACAGCCTTTAATAACGCGAGAATGACGAATGCTTTAGAATGTAAGCAAATACACACACTTCAAACACAGAATGAATCAATTCTAGCTCTAGATACGGTATGAATATTCCGTGTCAAGTGTAGTGCCATCTCTTGTTTATAAAACTGTAGCAAAACTAGCAAAATTTGTATATTTTACCATGAAATATTGAATAATTTAATGCAATTTAAAGTTTTGCGTTAAATTTACATAAATTTTATTAGTTTTTCTTAATATTTGACCAGTTTTTTATCATTTTTGTTCAAAAAATTTAAACTGCTCCATCTATTGTTAAATATTTAAACCTATCTGTCACAACAATCTGACATAACCTTCAATTTTTGCATTATAATTTGTAAATATGTGCTAATATTAAATAAAAATCTGATTTGATGATTTGGAATAGTCATACCGCGCTCGCGGGAAAAGTCATTCTGCTCGCGCGGAATATTGTCTATTCCATACTAGTTATAGAATATACTATACCCGTTGCAAGGAGCGGGCAATGTCACAGTGTCACTGGAACTACACGATCTGTGCGACAACAGACGGAAAAATTGAATCGCGTTTGGACTTTTTACACGGTTTAAAATAAACCGCAAAAAAGTAAGCTGAAATTAGTAGAGCACCTTTGTTAAATTTAAGTTGATAAAACTCGGTGTCTCAACCTAACCGTGTTTGGTCTAGAACTATTTTTTGAACATTGTATTTTAGACCTCAAAAAGCTTTAGTTGCCGATAAGGCTTTAAACTTCTACTGAATAATTAATTTGTTTTTGAAGTTATTAATAATTTAAGGCATCAAAGACCTCAATCAAAATCCAATTACTCCATTTTAAGTTTCAATCTAAATCTGTTCCGTTTATATAATTAAACTAAATAAATAGTTACAAGCGCCTTCAACAAAACACATCCTGTGTATCTAGGTCAAAGCTTTGTAAAATTTTACAATAAAAACAAGCCGTGAAGATATGTAATGCTACGCATTCCATTATATATTATTCACAGAAAATGTTATATTGCATTTTACCAAATGCTTAAAAAAATAATAAAAAAATTTAAAAAATTACTTTATTTTAAAAAGGATCTTTAAAAAAAAAAATTCAAAATTTTTCAAAAATTTTTGTTTAGATTTTCTTTTTGCGAAAAAAAAAAATCAAAAAAAAGTTTGAAAAAATTTTCAAAATTTTTAATTTTTTTTATTTTCTTTTTGCGAAAAACCAAAAATTAAAAAAAAAGGAAAATGATAGTTTTTTTATTTTTTTTTTTAAGTTTAACCCCTCTTTTTTGTTTTTGGGGGGATTTTTTTTTCTTCAAAATTATTCAAATTTTTAATATTTTGTGCATGAATATTAATACACCATGTATTAACTATTTGGATCTTTTTTCGCAAAATTTTTAAAATTAATTTTTCAAAAACACTAAAAATTTTATCAATTTTGAAGAAAAAAAAACTTCAAAAAAAATATTAAAATATAAATAGTTATATGGCTAAATAGAGAATTTTAAGCTCTTTAAAATGACGTATCACAAGACCTAGGGTGCCATTTAAAATATTAAAATATTGTACACCACTGCCCCCCTGCAGGGGCCTGGCGCCGCCTTATCGAATAAAAAATTGAAAAATATGACAAATGATATGCATATTTTAAATAGAAAGTTTGTATCTCATCCCCTTCAAACGGGACCATTTAAAACAATAACCTTGTACGATTTCATAATAATCCCAACCCGTTCACATTGTTCATTGGCCTAATTTTGATATACAACAGTTTAGGACTGAGGTATCGATATGCAAAAGTTGATAAGTTTTATAATGTTCAGTAATAAAAATATTTTAATATGGTTTTATTTTTAAACTATTCTTTACAACACTATGCTAAAGTGCATAAAATTCGAATTATTTTTTTTTAGATTTTTATAGCAAGTACTCTTTAAAATCATAATGTTCCTACTAAACATTAAAAAGTTCTAAAATAGTTATTTTATATCAAAACTCTGTCTAGAATAATAAGAGAGTTTAAAATAATAGTAATTATAGTTCTCCGCATGAAAGAAAGTCTCCGACGTAAGGGGGAGGAATCATTCGCACTCTCTTCTTTTCGTCAAGAGCGTTAAAAGGCGTGCGTGCTTACATCGGGCCTCCCACTTGCACAGAGATTCCAAACATATTTCCCGTAGCCGCAAATCCGTGCGTCAAACTTTATGTACCAAGGTAGAGAAGACAATTTTTATAGCCGACCGTATTAAAGAGTGCGAGGCTATAATAGTCTTCTCTACCGTGGTTTATATATTATTTTTTTTACTGCTAGTGCATTTATTCTTATTATTTAATATTTTTATATCAATAATAAAATAAAATGTTTGCTGGATCTTAATTAACCGCGCAAAAAAAAGTAGCCTTTGAGATCACCATTTCTGAAAAAAAAAACGAATAAATTGATTTATTCACTGACAGTTCCAGAGGGTGACATTTTGATATTTTTAAAATGTGTGAAAACATCGGTAAGTTATCTATTTACTGAATAATATTTTATATTTTATTATAATTAATTTATTTATAGTATTTGCCATGCTTATTTTTTAACCAATGGCAAAATATTGTTGCATTTTGTCCATTAAAAATTATAAGCAATGACATTTCTTTGCAGTTCAAGGAAAATCAAGTGGCAGATATCAGTTGTTTATAAAATTTACTCCTACTAGGAGAGAAAAAATTATTATTGCTCTAGGTGAAAATTGATTTCACAGTCTGAAAACATGATAAATAATGGTATGTTTTAAAGCTAGTAGTGAAAAAAATATAGTAGAGTGTTATTCAGAGATATCGAATTAAAATTTGATACTTCAAGGACCAAGTCACGCCCATTAAACGTGATTTATTTTAGGTAAAACTTAAGAGGTTTATTGGAACCCTATTGATTTCAAAATCGCGATTTAAAAAGTTTCTAATTTTTGTCTTGCACCCTATTCTTTATGGATATACCGGGTGTGTTTTACTTTTGTCCACCCCCAAAATTACCATTAATCTTCATTAAATTCGCCATTTTATAGTCAGTATAAAATTATATAAATCACCAAAGTTTCGGTTTTATCGAAATTAATCTTAATTTTTGAACATAAATAAAACTCACCCGGTATTCAAGTTACTTTGACAAGATAGTGGGCTACCAACCTTCTATGGTTCGATCATAAATAAAACCGAAAATATTATAAATGTTGATTTGGAATACTATAAATTGACGCATAGTATAAATTCTTCCAGTATATTCCGTCCCAGTAAAATTTAACTTGTTTTATTTTACCTGTTTAAAAAGCGATATTAAATAATTTTCCGCCGGAAATTTTCCGGGCTATATAACTTTTGATCCGGGTCAGTTTTCGCTAATAGTTTTGTTAGTTCTTCGACCTAGTTGCTTTTAAGCTTAAAGCGTTAGTAGAGCAAACAACAAAAGCTGTACCTTCGCTTAAACTTACCCGAGAAATTATGAAAAGAAGCGCTTATTGAAAGATGCACGGGAATTCTATAGAAACACACTCAGGTGCTGGAGAATAATTAGAGTTTAATATACTCTTTACCGCTCTTGTGCTTAAAGAATATTATAACATAGTTTTCAAATTCCCAAAGTTCTCAAAAACTACGCTTAATCAAAATTTTTTGTGTGCAAATGTTTTTTATCGAATTTTGAACAACTGTCAAAAAATCTGTCTGTCTGTCCGTCGGGTCCGTCCCTCAGACAAATGAAATTTTTTATGGGTGGTCTTTGACAAGTCCACTTAACGCCCCTAACATGACAGTTCAAGGTCATATTTTGGTAACTTTTAAACGCCTCGACCTAGAAACATAAAATTTGGTATGGAGCTTTTTGAAACAAGACCTACCTGTCATATTGGCAGTTCAAGGTCATGCCTTGCATTTCATATCTTCACGGCTTGTTATAGTTTGTAAATAGTTTATTAAAACATTGTTTGCCAATAATGTTAAATTATAGAAGGAGAGTAGACTTTGGTTAATAGTTTAATACATACAGTGCGGTCCAAAAATCACTCCCCTCCTTAACTTTTGAACGAGTTGAGATATGGCTTCAAATTTGGAGCACATAAATAATACAACCTAATTAAGTTACTTAAACAATTTTTTTTGGCATATTTTTTAGCTTTTAAAATATGGTCAGGGGAGCATAGGGGGGGGGGGATT
Source organism: Brachypterus glaber (assembly GCA_958510825.1). Taxonomy (NCBI): domain Eukaryota; kingdom Metazoa; phylum Arthropoda; class Insecta; order Coleoptera; family Kateretidae; genus Brachypterus; species Brachypterus glaber. The sequence goes on from OY294045.1 coordinate 9,782,277, forward strand.
TTTTTAAATGTAAGGAGGGTCTTATGATACATCATTTTAAATCAAATATAATTCTCCATTCGACCAATTTTTTTTAATTTTTTATACATATTTTTTAAGGTTTTAACCATTTTTCATTCATTTAATTTTTTTAATTTTGACGAAAATTTCTATTTGTAACCCTGTTTTAAACACCCAAAAAATGTTTAAAAAAAATATGTGGTTAAGTGAGAATTTCATAATTATGATAAAAAAAATCAATAATTTTTCATTTTTTTCAATTTTTAAATGAAGTTGAGCTAAAATTTGGCACAGAATGTTTTATGGTATTTTTCACATGAGGACTTTAAACTTAAAAAATAAAAAACGTTTTTGTTGAAATGGCTTGCAGGTCTGGTGTGTAGAAATATACCGTGCATGTTAAAAGTTCGCCCCTCCCTTTAACTTTTGAATGGCTTAATATATCAACTTAAAATTTGGAACAAGTAAATAACTTAAGTATTTTTTGGTATATATTTTGTTTAGGAGTTACAATGGAGGCAGAGGAACATGTTTGTCGACAACAGAGGGATTTTTTTTTTAATGGAAAGGCTCCCCTGTAATAAATTATTTTAAAGTTAATAAAATTATCTATTTGACAATAAATTTTTTATACATATTTTTGTCCCCCCATTAAGCTTTTGTATTTAAAGCTTTTTTTATTTTCTATTTTGCGACTCTTATAAGCTCATAATCACACGCATTGCGTGTTCTTATAGGCCCATAAGAGGTCTGTACTTTTTGTTCTTTTGGGTTGGCCACAGACCTGGCTTATCGCTTGACGTTTTCCATGCAAATGTCAATGTCGCTTTAAAGTTGAATTTTCTACAAAATTTTGTGTTTAGGTTATTTTTACCATGTTAAAATTGTGGCTTTGTTAATTGCAGTAAAAAAAGAGAAGAGATGACTATAAAATATATCAAAATATCATTTGTTCTTAGAATTTTAAACATGGTGTAAACTGTAATGACAATCCAAATTAAAAATCCCTAAATCAGTCATCAATTTAAATGTAAGTTTTTTTAAATTTTAGAGCAAAATAGAAAAAATTGTATAAAGCACTCGTTTAAAGTACTAGTACTTTAGAAAACTCGCCGCAAGCGACTCGTTTTCTAAACTTGTACTCGTGCGTTAAAAACGTATGTTATGAAACTAGTACTTTAATATGTCATGATAAATGGACCAACTTGTATTACATATCGTATAAATCTAAACCAATTAATTGAATAATGGATTAACAAATTAATATTTAGTAATGCATACGAATGATACATTGGGGTGGACCTTATATTTTTTTATTATCTTAAAATTTTCACTTTTTGATCATACATCATGTGCCGAATTGCAAAATGATTAAAATTTCTAACCCGTGCCGAAAATCCTCCAAAGTAGCCCCTAACACTAAAATTTACGAATTTCTACCATAAATGAATCGGTGTTTGTTAAAGTAAGTCAATTTTTTTAAGATTGAGTTAGAGACAGTTTTATTATGGTGTCTATCATTGATTTTTGTTGAAAGGACGTTTTTTTTTTGTTTTCTTGGTCCGTACAAAGAGTACTTTGAAGTCATAACAAACTGGCCTACAACAGATGCTAAATATCCTGACAGTGACTTTAAACCTGAGTCAGACGACGAAGAAAATTAACTGTTGTCGAGGTTTTATAATGTTGTCATTTCCTTCGATTTTTTTAAAAAGGGCGGTTTTTACAAATTTAGGGATTTAATTACATAAATACGGCTCTTCCAACTTATGTGAAAATTTTACTATATATTAAACACTAGCTTACTTTCAACAAAAAGCGTTTTTGGATTTTTTTTTTAAATAAAAAAAAATAGTTTTTTTAATATCCCAAAAGTTTTACTTTATTGACCTTCGCCTTTTTAGCAAAAACCGATTTAAATGTGAATCAAACGGTAATCAAAATGTATCAGATCGGACTGAATTTATTTTTATTTAATGTATTTTAATCTTATTCATAATATTAAAATGATTTAACTAAAACATAACGAGCTAAAACCCAAATATTTAGGCGCTTAGCTCGTTTTGTTTTAGTTAAATCATTTTAATATTATTAATAGTTATTAGAATTCATTAAATAAAAATAATGTCAGTCCGATCTGATACATTTTTAAAATGTTTGTTTACCATTTGACCTACATTTATGGTAAAAATTCGTAAATTTTAGTATTAGGGGCAAATTTGACGGATTTTTGACGCAGGCTAGATTCATTCAATCCTTTTTAAATTTGGCAGATAATTGTGTATGCGCAAAAGGAGAAAGTAAAGGTAAATTTTTCACTTAAACAAAACAATTTTCAAAGATTTTTTACGATTTATGGGTAATTTACAAATTTTAGGGGACCATTTAGGAACCTTAGAGAAGTTTGATTACTTTCATATTTTCAGAATTTTCTAGTTACATCTAAATGAAAATTTTAATATAATAAAAAACATATAAGGTCCACCCTAATGAGACATAGGTATAACTAATTCATGCATACTGGAACTGCATTGTTTATTTTATGACACTACATATTTGATTTATAACAAACGACCCACACTTGAAAATACAGAATAATTTTCTAAAAAAAAATCTAAAAATAATTAAACAGGCTCACAAAAAAAATAAAGTCAATTATTCTTATACAGACAAAAATATGTAAGAAAAATATTTTTGTGCGCTGAAAATGAATTTGACAACGAAAAACCTTGCTGAACTCATAATGTTTTCAAAAAACTGCAATGAAAAATATTGGACTTTTAGCTATCTAGCGATTTTTAAAATTACATAATCACACAAAAAAAGTTTTTTTTTCTGATCTGGGGTTCTGACCATGTTTACAGTATGTTCTTGGGGTCGCTAAATTCGAATCCGATGTCTATTTAACCCCGTCGCACCAGGATTTTGCCATAACCTCAAAAAAAAACATAACACCGGCACACATAAAAAAACCTCGAGTGTGGCAGATCAGACTAGTCAGTTATTACCAGTCATCGGCGAATTTCCACTGCTGGCATAGGCGCCGCGTCGATTCTATCGTTATTTTTCTTCGAAAAACACCGATATATTTACATATTTATAGTTAATATGTATATTCAATATTGTTGTGTGTAACAAATTAGTCGTCAAATGTTTCGATTTAGTGACCTTTATAAAAATTTCCCTCATAATTCGGCAAAATTATTCCGTAAGCCTATGTTTCTGTGTTTATTTTCAACGTTGATGAGTCATAACTGAATTTATTCCGATTAATGATTATTACGTATTTTGGGTCGCTGAATCTGAATCCGAGGTCAGAATTAAAAAGTTAGCTTTCAAACTGACGGATCCCATATGGCTGCAGCCCGCAAAAGTAAAACAAAAGACAAACTCTTAACAAAAGTGTCACTTTTAACTTAAATTTTTAACCGAAAAATGTCACTTTGGAATACAAGCGAATAAAATGGTAATTATATTCACATTAAGTTAATTAATTATCACCAAGCATGCGCAGTATAGACCTAAAATTAATTATATTTCCCGTTAGCTTCGTTAACTTTTGCATAAACCAACCTTTAATTTAGAAACCCTTTTAGTTAATTCATGAAGGTGTTACTACTGTCCGTTAAAATTAGGCATATACTTTGAAATACACGGAAAAAAAAATATAGCTAGGAGCGCTATAACACACATACCAAGCAAATTATAATCGCTTATTATATAAATACAAGGCTTTCTCTTACAATTATGGCATTTAGTGTAAAAATTTATATGAAATACTTTAATTGTTTAGTGAATAATAAAATATAACAAATAGTATGGCATTTATAGCTTAAATAGATTTAATTATTGTCCTAATAATATATAATATTGCTAATAATTTTTATAATATAATAAAATTTCTGTAAATTTATAATAGTGCCTGTAATAAATATAATCGTGTCTGTAATATATATAATCGTTTCCAATTTATTTTTAACATTATTAGTTATTGTGTCCCTTATAATCTATAGCTTAAATCACTATAATTTGCCACTGTTACCAAATATCTTATAATGTATAGCGCAGAGCCCACTAATTTCTTTCCGTGTATAGTCCCATTATTCTCAAAAAATAAGCATATGTCTGAGGGTAATAAATTTTTAAGGTTTTACATATTTTGTCAGTGCGAATATTATTACGAATTTGCATGTGTTCTCTCAGCGACCCGCGTAAATTTTAGAGAAAGTAAATTTAGGTGTTTTATGTGTTCTGCTGAACCAAGTAAAAACACGGTATGTAATATTGAACCTATATTGCACCTTGTGTCCATTTGAAAACATTGGACATTAAGACCCCTGAATTCGTTAATTATTATTATTATTATTATTATTATTATAAATTTAGGGCAGAGGAAATCCTATTATGCCCAAGTATAAAGCTATTAAATAATTTAAAAATATAAAAGTGAACAACTGATCAAGATAAATTAGATATAAAAGTATTTGAAGGGATAATTATAAGTATCAAAATTAAAATTAGGGAGAACGCTATGTAAAGATACAAAAAGCTATATAAAGATACAAAAAGTAAGTAAGTTTGGTATACATTCAAGAGGGACAGTTATTAAAAATTTAATTAATAAGTGGAAAATTAAATTAGATTAACCCTTAACTGCTGTTGTGGGGTCTGAGCGGACCCCAGCTCAGTTAATTTTCCTCACCACATGTAGGTAAGCGACCGATCTGAGTTGAGACTCCAGGTACCTTCATGTCAGTATCAGAGTAACATTAAGTGGTGCTTGTATCGCGGTCGCTCTGTTAGTTACGTAAGAAAACAACACTTGGGGTCTGTTCATACCCCACAACGTAATTAACGTAAGTTTATTGAACATATATATTTTTTTAAATTTTAAAATATTGGTTATTTTAGTGGTTTTAAAAATGGCTTCAACGTCTAAAAAGAATGTTAGAGCTGCAGATTCAGATTTTGAGACCACAGTAGAACAGTGGTTTCGAGAAATAGATGAAGAAAAAAAACAGCAAAGCTGAAGATCCTGACTTGGATAATAGTGAATTACAAAGTGAACATGATTCTAAAGACATATAGAGACTACAAAATTATTCAGGAATAATTATGTTTTTAAATAGTACAAAAGGGGGTTTAGACTTTTTTTACAGCTTAGATAAGAAATGTGTAACTTTTCCATCAAGCAGACAACGCCCCTGGCACTTTTTTTTTAATTATAAATATTTCGTAATATATTTTGCACTCTCTTTTTGTGAAAATTCCCAAATATTACGCTTTGTGACTTAGTCAGCAACTGACAAGACCATACTTAGAGCAAAGACTTGCAAATGAAAGGATACCAAGACAGTTAAGATTTACAATAGGAAGGATTTTGAAAAAACCTGTTTCTCATCAAGAACCCAGAGTAGAAAATGTTGGTCGCAAACCATGCTATTTGTGTTAAAAAACATAAAAAGTAATATAGTTTGTGTCATTTGGGAGCAACATATTTGAACAAAGTTCCGTCGCAATGTCTATCAAGAGTGTATGAAAGACTGAAATTTCTTAAAATTCACTTTTTGTGAAAATCCAGAGTTTTTTTTAAATTTTTATGTTTATCTTATTTTTATTTTTGTTTTATACTTTTTCTTGAGAAAAGTGATAAAAAAACTTAAGTTTCTTTACTCAGTTTTTATATTTGACTAAAATACGAAAGCATTTAAATAGTTCGGGTTTTTAGTTAACTGTTTGAATGTTGTTTATTTTTTTTGTTAAAATTTATTTTGTTTTTATCTTTGGTGGTTTTTAAGCTTAAGATACTACAAATAAATTATTTTTTACATTAATATTGCTTTAATTATCTTTCCATTCAACCTTATATGTGAAAATAAAATGGGGTCCGCTGAAACCCCACAACGTAATGTATGTAGCAAAAATATCACAACAGCAGTTAAGGGTTAAATTAAAGAGTTCGCTAGCCAGACGTCATATCGATTTTTAAAAGTGTGAATTGACGGTGCACTAACAACATCCTGCGGGAGAGAGTTCCAAAGGTTAAAAACACGATTGGGTAAGAACTGCTGTCGCGTAGAAGTTCTAAAGTTTTCGCGCACAAGTTTAAAGCTGTGTCCACGAAGTCGTCTGTCATTGGCTAAGGTAAATAAGTGATTGAGATTGACAGAGTACGTGTCGTGTATTATCCTGTATGTTTGAATCATGTCGCCGCGTTGCCTTCTAGCACTAATCAAAATACAAACTTCATGGCACCTAGTTTTCACCACATAGGTAGAGAATATGTAGAGGAAATAAACGTTTGCGCAGAGTTCTGCGCTACGTAATAACAATAGATAGAAAATTGACATCTAAACGGTAAATATAGCGGTTCTACGTTGCCAACACCATTTCAACCGTATAATTTTTAATTATATAAACTAATAAATTTCCAATATTTTGCTACAAATTTTAATAAGAACACTTAAAGACAGCATTTTACATTCAAACCGTTTAAATGCAAGCAAACGTAAATTTACATGGGTAGGAGGTCCGACAACGCTGCACTCTGTCATTTTTTTATGAAATCGAATAATTGGTGATATTTTGTTTGTGCCGTTGTTTGTGGTATTTGCGTGTCTTTCTAGTTTTATTTTGTTTATAGTGTTAAAATTTTTAACTTAAAAATTACTTGTTTTGCAAAGACTTGTGAAAATGTGAAAACTCTTCTTGAGGTTTTGTTTTTGTTTACAAATTTTGACGTTTAAAAGGTAAAAATGGCAGACTACATTTTACACACCTAATGTGTTTTTGTCTTTATCTAATACCCACTATAGCTTCTCTACCTATGTGGTTTTCACTTGGGAGCACTGATCTTCAAGTTGGAGTATCTGTTGATAGATGGCAGTATTATTGCTGGTAAATATTTGAACAGTTAACCATGTAACGCACTTTTGAGATTATCTGGAGTCGAATTTTTGTTACTGTGTTGGTTTTTATTCAAAAACGTGCTTTTGAGATCTAAATAAATCTACAAATTGTTTTGCTCATTACCACATATGATTTGTGAGCAAGTAGATATTGGTACTTATTAACCGACTTCCAAAAAAGGAGCAGGTTATCAATTCGACGTGTGACTTTTTTTTTTGTTTATGTTTGTTCCCGCATAACTTTGGAACGGATAAACGGATTTGATGAAACCTTTTGCTACTTAAAAAGGACACTCATGAGATGGTCCCGGTTTAATTTGACGCTCGGATAATGCCGGGTAAGCCGGATAATCAAGATAAATATAATCGTTTTAACGCAATTTCACTTAAAACCGGCTTAATTTGGTTCTAATACCGACCAAATTTTTAGAAAATGATCGGACAACTCGGATAACTTGATTAAGGGATCATTCAAATATTACGGCAGGATAAAAATCTTTTAAATGCCGCTAAACTTGATTCTGTGGACCTGTAATATTAAAATACCAAGAGAAAATTATAGAATTTGTGATTATACAATAAGGCGTTATTTGGTTATAACTACTTAAAGTTTTACAAAGATTTTATTTAGTATTTCGTTTAAAATAAGGTTGGTTGGACTCTTGGTCGCTGAAATAAAAATACTACTAAATTTATTTTTTAGAAATTTATCTTTAAGATGATAACCAAACAACGCACTAATAGTGCGTTGTGACGTCAGCAGCTTGCCGAGATGGAAGGACAACTATAATTTAGCTTAGATGACCTTACAGATCTACAAGTTCTGTGTCTCTAAAAAGTAAAAAATAAAAACTTTTCGCAAAAAAAAATTAACCGACTTCTATGTCTCTAAAAAGTAAAAAAATAAAAAATACTTAAGTCGGTGCCAATTTCACAGCAAACAATAATAAAATAATAAAAAAATAATTGTTAGTAATTAATTAGGAGAATGTTGCGGGATGAACACCAGCAACACTGGATAGATGCTCCTAGAATGAGGCACTCCAAACTCTTCCTAGGAGGACCTACCAAGAAAAGAACCAGCTTACTTCTAGGCATGTCCAGGAGTCAACTGAGAACAATAACGGGTATAATAACTGGACACTGCTTACTGAACAAGCACCGACACGTAATGGGACAGATTACGAGCCCCGTGTGCAGGAGATGTGGGGAAGGGGATGAAGAACCCTACCACCTCATATGTGAATGTCCATCGCTAATAGGCCTAAGATGGAAGTACTTTGGGAACGACTCTCTGGAACCAAACGAGATCATGAACACTCCCCTGAAACCATACCTGGACTTTTTAAAAGAAACAGGGATGCTCTGAGGAGGTCTGTGCGGTAAACACAAAGGTCCCTAGGGACCAGGTGTTGAGGGCTATGAACCCCGCATTGAAACAACTAAACTAAACTAAACTAGTAATTAATTTAGGGAATGGTGAAATTGACTTAAGTATTTTTTATTTTTTACTTTTTAGAGACATAGAAGTCGGTTCATTTTTTTTGCGAAAAGTTTTTATTAGTTTTGTATTCGTTTTTGTTCTTTATGTGGACAATGTTTCCAGATGGGTTTAAAAAAAATTGTATCAACATTTTTAAAATAAAAGATAAAAATTACTATATTTTTTATGAATTATGAAATAATATTTGTATATTATACAAACGATCTTTTCCATTTTAAATAAAAAAAAAACACAAGTATAAGAAAAACATAAAAAATATAGAAAAAATAAAAATGTAATTTTTTTTTTTTTTTTTAAATATGTTTTTTTAGAAAAAAAAGTGTATATTATATTAATGCTATGATGGATAAAAAAGGAATTACATTATTATTCATTATTTTCTATTTTAATTTATTTTTTTTTGTTTTTTTGTTTTTTTTTTAGTTTTATTTTTTATTTTATTTATCAATTTTATACCACAAAAGCATGGAGAGTCCCAAATAAGTAACAAAACTTGTGCTAGGGGCTCTCCATTAATTTAGAAAAAAAAAATGCCAAAAAAGTTTTCTTCTCATGAGCACACAATTTTTTTTACCCTCATTCACCAAATTTTAATAACCACGTTATGACATTTACAAGACAGATAACAATAAAAAAAAATCTATTTTGTATATTTCGATATACATGTTACGATAGAAGGTTAGTAAAAGAATGTATTTTATTATTAAATGCTACTTTTATTTTGCTTTCCCATTTTGAAAATTTTCAAAAGCCTTGTATTCGTGCAAAAATGTTCAATTTTTTTGCGTATTTTTGCGTTTTGTGACTCTTTATGTCGATATAAATCAATTTCAAGCAAAAAAAAAATTTCGGTCGCTCGGTCGATTGTTCTGTCCGGGAAATCTTGTATCCACGATAAGTTAAAAGCGCTTTAAGCTATAGACTTGAAATTTCGCATATAGGAATGTTACCAAAAGTTCTCGCTCGGGATTGTTTTTGGTGAACATTGTGGTGGGGCAAGGGGGGCAAATGGAGTAAATACAATAATTTTCACAAAAATTTGAAAATTACTATATACGGGTTTTTGAGGTTTGCTGAAATCGAATATGATAATAAAAAAATTCTAACCCCACCCCCACGGGGGTGAGGGGGTAAATATTTTTAATTATTTTCAATATTTTCGTCAAAATTGGTATATAGGGGTTTTTGGGGACGACGAAACTGAATTTCATAATAACATTTTTACAATTCCACCCCCTAAAGGGGGGGGGGTAGTTTTTGTGAAAGTTGGTAAATAGGGATTTTTTGAGGTTGCGAAAAGTAAATCTCATAATAAAAAAATCCAACTTCACCCCCTGAGGTTGGGGGCAGTTTTCGTGAAAATTGGTATAAAGGGGTTTTGAGGTAGCTAAAAGTGAATCTGATAATGAAAAAATTCTAACCCAACCCCCTTGAGGGTGGGGGGTAGTTTTAGTGAAAATTTGTATATGGGGTTTTGGGGGTTGCTGAAAGTGAATCTGATAATAAAAAATTTGACGCGCGGAGGTGAAAAATGGGAAAGCGATTTTACTGGGCAGTGTATTTTGTCTAACGATACACTTTTTTTTAAGAGACCGGCAGGTCATTTTTTTTGATGCCATAAAAAAGAACGGGCTTTAACACAGCCGTAAATTGACGCTGTTTTGCGTAAATTTTATGTTTATTGTGACGTTTTTAGGTGTGAAATAAAGGATTACGTTATCATTTTTTCTGTGATATGTTTTATAGCGTAATAATTATACCTATTATCATAAAAATACATAATCCTTACAGGAACTTTCTTGCATCTTTTGGTTGTAATTTGATTAATCAATTAGGCTATAAAAATAATGCAGCTTATGTGCACTTTACGTACAAAATTTGGAAGTACACTTATGTAATTAAGTAAATGATAATGACTATTTCACAAACAATACATAGGCCAATCAAAACCTTGCATTTTAAGTTTCTTGACCAATCAGATCAAAATGAATTTGATAATTTTTGCACATATGCAATTATCACTTGGTTACTATGGAAACAAGAAACTGACAGTTACTGACATATTAATAAATGTTATATTTTGCAAAGTGTTTTTAATTTGTGAAGCTTACCTTTAGTTTATTTATTTTTATTGATAAGCAATATAAATGCTTATTTTATTACCAAAACATCATAGGTATAAACCCTAGTTAATTTCAGATAATATAGTTTATGCACTTTCCATCTTAAACGCTTTAAATCACTGATATTCATAAATTTTAATTTATTTAATTGAATCTTGGTATTAAAAAAAGGTTTTTAGTTAATAACTCTGGTACCCTTTAAGCTAGAGCGACAAGCTATGGCATGTATACTAGTATTAATAAGGGCAATAGGTTTATGTTAATTTATTTTTTTGAATTTACCAGAGGCGTGCGTAAACGGACAAAAATTTGAGGCTTAACACATGCCCCAAACTTTTTTATGTGTATGTTTTTTGGATTTTTTGTGAAAAATATTCCTTGAGTAAAAATACATAAAAATATCATATAGTGTAAGGAAACGTTCAAGTATTACGTAACGAAAATTTTGATCATTTTGGACCCCCCCGTGTAACGCTATTTTCCTATACCATTAACATGGGCGTAACACTCCAAAATGACCCCCCCCCCTAGAAGCGTTACGTAATACTTGAACGTTCCCTAACACTGTAGGAGCTACCGTTTTCAAAAAAATGCAATTAAAAGGAAGTAACATTTTGTGCCACCAAAAACGTTACCTTTAAAAAGGCTATTACTCCCTTAATATTAAATTTAGGTGAAGAACAATTTTTTGCTCAGTTTTAAATGAAGAATCACCCTGCAGCATAAAATTTTATTGATGCTTTTTTTTGTTCCCCATTCAATATGTCATCTTCGAAGGGCCGTAGCTTCCTTAGGGCTCGTTTCCGGACCAACCTTTATAGGAACTTTTTTTCATATTTTTGTATGTAGAATCACCTTTTAAATTTTGGCATGGCAGTTACTGATCATCCTGTATAATAATAATATTTAATTTTTGATGCTGTGGTAGCAGTTGCCGCGGAATGCCCACCTTAGTATAATAGTAAGATAGTAGTTTTTCCTTTCATACTTAAAATCTAAAATATACTTTTTTTGTTACAGGTAAATCAGGGAAGATCCATAGTGGAGCTGTAGAAATTAGGCTTGGGCAAGTAGTAGTAGTATATCGTCGGCTTACAAGTAAAGAGCACTAAGTCCAAAAACATGGTTTTGAGATATTGACAAATTTAACTTTCACTGTTGTTTTTTAATTTTTGTAATAATTGTTACAAATATGCACGTTTCGCCAAACACTAAGTCGCTTAGTGCAGAAACATTTGAAATAATCTACAAGTAAAACGCACTAAGTGACTTAGTGCCTATTGCCAGATAAAATTTTATTCAAAATCAAACTGGTGCGTTTTGTGTAGTGGGTTACTCTCTTGGCAGTCCACCTAGAAGTTAGTTCGGTTTACCAGTACATAGATCGTCAAAAATTAATTACAGTACCATAAAAATCCCATTTTTGCAAAAAAGTGACTTAGTGCCTTTTACTTGTAAGCCGACGATATTAAAATATTGTTTCATTAAAGATATTTTTGGCACACGCGTCCAAGTTTAATAAACAAGTGCACTAATAGTATAATAGTCCAAACGAGTATTTTATACTATTTTTTCTATTTGATTTTTACAAAAAAAAAGGAAAAAATATGCACTTGGTGAAATTTTGATTAAAAAAAAAATGACAAAACTGTACTAGTGATTTTTTATAGTTTTCAGCATAATTTTACTCCACTTTAAGAATGGACAATACATTATTTAATATTGCTAGTCAAGCAAAATTGTCCGCAATGTATGAACAACAAATAATAGAAAAAAAAATTGTGGAGAAAACTTCGTTTTGTTTTATTTTTGAATATTTATTAGTTTCAAACCAATAAGCAATATTGCAATATTGCTATTCCAAGAAAAAAAATTGCGTGTGCTTAATAATCACTCATCGGCGAATTTCCAGTGCTCGCATAGGCGCCGCGTCGATTCTATCGTTGACACGAGGTTTTAAATATTTACATTTTTATTTTCTTCGAAAAACACCGATATATTTACATATTTATAGTTAATATGTATATTCAATATTGTTGTGTGTACAAATTAGTCGTCAAATGTTTCGATTTAGTGACTTTTATAAAAATTTCCCTCATAATTCGACAAAATTATTCCGTAAGCCTATGTTTCTGTGTTTATTTTCAACGTTGATGAGTCATAACTGAATTTATTCCGATCAGTGTTAATAATACAACTCAAATAGAAAATACGCCAAACCAATGAATTTTAATTATTTATTTAGAAATATGGCGAAGGCGCCGATACATGCAACATTGTGGTCGTATGACTTTTATATTAATTTTTATTTTTTATAATATTATTTCTTTTTTAAATGTTAGACATTTTTTAAGTATATTTATGCAGTTTTTTCCATGTTTTTTTTTTGTAAAGCATAGTTTTTTTTGTAGGCTTATAGTCTAAAAGAATTCCAACCCATATTGGTTTAAATAAACCATAGAAAAATTGTTATCTCTCCAAAATATAAGTTTATTGTCTATTAAACAAACATTACAGCGACAATTGTTTCGACTTTTTTAACATAAAGTCATTTTCAAGCTAAAAATAATGAAAAATTAGGTTGAAAATGGTACAATTCCTTTTAGAAAAACTTTTTAAATTTATAAACAAATTAACTTGAGTACACATTATTAGAAATGTCATACTGACCTTAACTATATTATTTTTATAAAATCTTAAAAATTTAAACAAAAAGAAAACTACAATAAGTTAAAATAAAATAAATTAATGAAATCTAAAATTTATAATTGAACAAAAATCTGGGAAATCTATCATAAACTAATCCAAACTATATTTCAAACAGACTAAAGGAATTATCTTTAAACTGCAAAAAAGTAGTTAAACATAAAAAAGGAAAAAGATTAATTTATAAATAACTTGGTAATTGGAATAAAATTGGAGAGGTGGCAGCAAATTCACATCAAAAACTCAAAAACAAACCAAATAGGAAATAAAAATTTTTGGAAAAGTTTTTAAACAAAAATATTTATTCCAAAGATTAATGCTCTGTAAGGGGACAAGCAACAATCTCCGGTCTAACGTTTAAAACATTATTGTAAACATAAATGTTTCATTATTGTAGATTTTATAAAAATAATATAGTTAAAGTCAGTATGACATTTCTAATAATGTGTACTCAAGTTAATTTGTTTATAAATTTAAAAAGTAAGTTTTTCTAAAAGGAATTGTACCATTTTCAACCTAATTTTTTATTATTTGTAGCTTGAAAATGACTTTATGTTAAAAAAGTCGAAACAATTGTCGCTGTAATGTTTGTTTAATAGACAATAAATTTATATTTTGGAGAGATAACATTTTTTCTATGATTTATTTAAATCAACTCCAATATGAGTAAGGATCAAGAATTTCTTAATTTCAATATTGGTTTGTAGCGAGGTTTGATGTTAACCTAAATTAGTCATGATGCCTTAAGGGAATTTGTATTGAGAAGGCTTGGATTCTAGCTAACGATTTGTCAAATAATATCATCACATTATGATGAAATGCATATTTACATAGTTAATAGAGTAGACTGTTCTCTGAATAGTATTCAGCTCCGTTTATTGTCTTATCATTGACAAATCGCTAAATACTATATTTGTGTTACTAAAATACATTTGTATGTGGGTCAGTCCATAGTTACGACCAGGTCCGGATATAAGGGCGGTGTTGGGGGGTGTGACGCCCTCCAAAGTTTTTCAGTTCGTCAAATCTTTGAATTCATTCGAAAAATGTTAAAATTTCTGACAGGGGTGACGCTGTTTTTGATTATTATTCGACAGGGTGATCAGTAACTGGCATGCCAAAATTTAAGAGGTGATTCTACATCAAAAAATATGAAAAAAAGTTCCTATAATGGTTGGTCCGGAAATGAGCCCTACGGGAGCTATGCCCCTTTAAAATTGTACCAAAAATAAGGCTTTTAATTAATAACTCTGGTAGCCTTTAAGCTAGAGCGACGAGGTTTTGCATAAATACTGGTATTATTAAGGGCGTGTCTAGACGGACAAAATGCATGCGACTTAGTACATTTTTGCCCCAAACTTTTTTATGTGTACTTTTTTTGGATTTTTAAAAAAATATAGATTCCTCGAGTATAAATACGTAAAAATTGTTGTTAAAAACGCAAAAATTCGAAAAATTTATGCCGGCATTGTTGGTATTCCAAAAAAATAGGACAGATTTTTTCATGCAAAGTCGATCGGTATCCCAAATCTCGAGATAATGGGACACAAATGGGTAAATTATTTTAAAATTTTGTAATTTTATAAAAGTATAAAGGAAAGCACTAGATAGAGTACCAAGAAATATGATACATACGAAAAACAATCTTGAAAATTTGGTCCTCTTTATTTTCGTATAAAAATCCGTTTTGTGTGAAAAATACGTCAAATAAATGACAGTTCCAAATCGAATTCAAGGTCACAAAATTGTTAATTTATTTGCGGCCCTATACGAAAAAAAAAAGCTTGAACGTTTGGTCCTTTTTATTTTCGTATAAAAATCCGTTTTTTTTTTGTGAAAAATACGTCAAAAAAATGTTCCAGTTCCAAATCGAGTTCAAGGTCACAAAATTATTATTTTATTTGCGGATCTATACCATACAAAATAGACCCATAAATCAAAACTCCCTAAATTATTTCTAGGTAAAACTACCTGATTTCTGGAGTACCAAATTTCGATGGACTCACCTGGGTCTTGCACAAGTTTAATCAGGATGACAGTTTGCATAAATTCTGAATACATGCAATATACATGTAGTATATAAACATATCATGCTCAGAACAATAGCATTAAAGTAGCAAGTAATAATATAGATATGAATAATTGAAGAGGGTAACTTTCAAAAGGAGTTACGTCATTTTCGGCGGTATGCGGTTTTTGCATGAAATCGGTAGTGTGACAAAAACTATGGAATTTTTAACTAGTTTCTCCAGCCGCAGCGTGTTCTTTGTAAGAGACGAATGTGGCCGCTTTGGCGGATTTACTTCTGCTATCGTAGATATGCACAGGACTTGATCTATTTTATTTTATGTTGTTTCATGAAAATATTACTTTAGTAGTAAAGTTTTAAGTGAATCGTGAATATTTATTTTTTTTATTGTGTGATGTTAAATTTTAACGTGAAACTGTTGAACATGTAAAGTCAATTTTTTTATAAATTTTAAAGATAATTTTTTTTATAAGTTGGCGTCTACGCAAACATCACTACAGAGTAAGAGGGTTTTGCGTAGGCCGAAAATTATACTAGATTGAGCTGGCAAACTATCCTATGGAAAATGCCTTTATTGGAATTGGAACTAGTTTCTTCCCTTCTACCTTTATTTTGCATAAATATTTAAAAAAAAGACTTCAGATTTTGACATCAGATTCAGTTTCACAAGCCACATACTGATTTTTATAAAATAGTTTTAAAACTACGGCCTCCAGATTGGATCCGCACTTTTTAAATTTTTAATTTTTTGCAACGGATTTATGTTCAGCGATTATAAAACCCTCAAACTAAGGCAAATGGAGCGAAGTTAATATTTTTAATAACTCCCTTATTACACAGATAGGAAAGTCAAAACACATTTTATCACTTTTTTGAGGTTTGAGGAACGAAATGCGACCTGACCGAGTCAAACCAACCCCAGATTCGGATTCAGCGACCCCAAAAACGTATAGAAATGTTTGTCTCGTCTGGCAAAACAGACCTTTTTTTGTGCCAATATTATTAATTAAAGGACTAAGTTTAAAACTATTTTTAATTTTCTACCTGAAATCTAGATGAAACGTTGCAAGCACCCTGTCAAAACATCGGCACTATTGTACACTAGAGCCATCTAGTTTGCAAATTTCAGACTAGATGTTTTGTTTGATTTTAAATTCTGTATCTTTAAAACATTATATTCCAGCAAAAAACTGTATGTAACATTTTTTATAGGGTTTAAAAAGAGCTTTTATTAAAAATATATTTTTTTTGAAATCGGGTTATAAATATGTGAGATATGCTAAAAAACCTTTTACTACTTTAAAAGTCATTATCTCGAAAACAATGCGTTTTAGGAAAACGTTGTTTATGACATTTTTTGATCAATTTAAAATTATCTTTTATATAAGTGCTAAATTAACCAAATACAATTATAATTGCCTTAATTATAAACAAAAAACGCTAAAAATAGAACTTTTACCCTATTTTTACTCCCTTACCCCCAATCGTTTACCCCCAAAATCTAATCAGCTCTTTGGAATACGATAAGAAACAATATTCAAAAAACCGCAAGTTGATATCTCATGTAGAAATGGAGTTAGAGAGTTTACACCCAGACAGACAGACGGACTAAAATTTTTTTTCACTAATGAGTGGTCTAAAACGTCGAGAAATGTAAAAAAAAACGTGGTCAAAGATTTTGACTTTTTGGCGAAGATTTCAATACATCGGCACTCTTAGTAGCACTAAGTGCCGATGTAATTTTTAACCCTTTTCTCGTATGACGCCTAATTTCCAAGATATAGCCATTTAAACTTATTGCCAGCCGTCCATAATGTTTTCTTTTTTTCTCCTGAATTATCTTGTCAGTGGCTTTTAGTCCCTTATGAAATTTACACTCTTCAGTTGTGAATAATTATTGGGTCTCTTGACTAAATATCTTTGTCTTGGCGCCTGACAATAAGGCGCTCCTTAACTTTAGCATTCGAGTAGGCTTTTCTACGACTTGTTATACAATTAGAATGTTTTATTCAGGTATTGACCCCACCTCATAATACTCGAGGAATTCATATTTAACATATTTTTTATTTTGTTTTGATTAATTTTTTATATAAAGTATTTGATTGTTCTGCTCTTGTACAGTGCGGTCTACTTTTTTAATTGGACTTTTGTGCATTTTATGCAGATTTAAATAAGTAACTCACGTCTAGAGTAACTAATAAAATTGTACTGTTTCTGGAATCTGGAATCACTATACTTACTGTGTTTTTAAAGGAAGCAACGCTCTTGCTTTATCAATAGTTTTTGAAATTTCTCTTTCCGTTACTGAGATACAGCTCTAAGTACTCAAGTTTTGATCGCGAATTTTGTTTGCAGGGCGCCACGTTTGGTAGAAATCGTCAGGGACAAAGCTTTTTTTCTTGATGGCATTTTTTGGGGGGAATTTTTTTTTTGTAGACGCACAAAGCTTTATTTTAGGGTGGTTTTTCTTTTGCTAGGGGCGCCAAATTTGAGGCTTGAAAGGCCGGCCCTGGTGTTACCCCCCCCCACCCATAGAAGAAAAAGATCTACGCCCTTGATCAGCGTGCAGAGTTGACTCTTGGTACGAAACTGTCAGGCTACCAATATCACTCTGTACGATGATTAGAAAATATTTATTTATTTTATTTTATTTTAAAAAATAAAAAATTTCTATCCTTACTAAATAAAAATTTATTTAAAGCTATTTTCTTGAGTTTAGCTAGTAAAAATTACACAAAGAACTCAAACATCTAAAGTGACAAAAATCAATTGTTTATAAAATTTAGAAGAAGAGAAAAAATTATTATTGCTATAGGTTAAGAAAATCGATTTCACAGTCTGAAAACACGATAAATAATGGTATGTTCTAAAGTTAGTAGTGAATTGTATATTCTATAACTAGTATGGAATAGACAATATTTTGCGCGAGCGGAAAGTTTGTCATACGAGCCAGCAGACGAGTATGACGGTCCCGCGAGCGCGGAATGACTATTCCATATGTGTTGTAGACTATACTTTTTCTTCGACTGCAAATATAAAACACTGTATGGCTTTAAACTGCGGACAAGGTTAAAAACAATGTTTTTTGTGACAGTGTAAATGCAACAACACACATATTTTTAAATAAAGCAATTAATGTTATTTATTAATTTTATCAAATCAGTACTTAAAAAAAAATTATTTAATTTTAGCACATATTTACAAATTATAATGCAAAAATTGAAGGTCATGTCAGATTGTTGTGACATATCAGGTTTAAGTATTTAACAATAGATGGAGCAGTTTTAATTTATTGAACTAAATTGATAAAAAACTGGTCAAATATTAAGAAAAACTAATAAAATTTATGTAATTTTAACTCAAAACTTTAAATTGCATTAAATTATTCAATATTTAATGGTAAAATATATATATATATATATATATATATATATATATATATATATATATATATATTTGCTAATTTTGCTACAGTTTTCTTTACTTTTATAAACAAGAGATGGCACTACATGTGCTCATTCTAACACTTGATACGGAATATTCATACCGTATCAAGAGCTAGAATGGATTCATTCTGTGTTTGAAAAGTGTGTGTATTTGCTTACATTCTAAAGCAGTCGTAGAAAAAACAATTTCTTAATTTTAAGATTTTAAAGAAAAAGAATTCATAATAAGAAAAATCTAAAAACAAATCTCATAAATAAAAATTGTAATTTGCATTGAAATTTCTAGCTTATGGAGCTGTGAAATTGTATGAACAAATGCGGAGAAGAAAATTAGTTTTCCACCTAATTATTTCCGTAGAGTGACAATAAAAATTGCATTTTTAAATTCCAGTGAAAAATACACTTCCATTTTACGCGAATGCTATAAAATTTTTACGATTATGAACTAAATTTTTAAATTTATTATACTAATATCGCATATGTAATAACTTTCATTCTTTAACATTCTATTATCTCATTCGTGGGACTGTCACTTTAAAGAATAGGAAGATGAAGATCTTTTTTAAATCAAAACAAGCCGTGAAGATATCTGCCTTCCTAAGCTGAAAGGTCCTATCTGTGTATGTTAAACCTATGTAGATAGGACCTTTCAGCTTAGCACGGCAGATATGTAATGCTATGCATTCCATTAGAAATTATTCACAGTAAATGGTATATTGCATTTTTCCAAATATTAAAAAAAATATTTTCAAAAAAAAAATTTATCCAATACATACAGATAATGACAATTACCAGCTTTATTTTAAATAGATAAACTCAATAATAACCCCCGCGTGGCTTTTACTTTATTGAGTGGATAATTATTTATTTTACCCACTCAACTGTCACTTGTCAAATTATTTTCTTGTAAATGTCATTAAAATTTTTAATAAAAATATGAATTCCTAAGCTATTTATTGGATAAAACCTTGTATGGCACTCATGGGTAAACCGATATTGCCCTCTCGAAAATTAACCTGCTTGGCTGACGCCTCTCAGGTTAATTTTCTCATGGGCAATATCTAACTTTACCCACTAGTTCCATAAATGACTATTTTTTTTGATTTTCTTTTTGCGAAAAACAAAAAAAATATATATATATATTTTTTTTTGAAAATATTTTTTATTTTTTAAAAAATTTAACCCCCCATAACTTTTTTGTTTTTGGGGAGATTGCTTTGAAACACAATAGGGATCTTCCCCATAGAACTTGTTTTTTTCTGATAATTTCGAGTCGATCGGATAATTCGTTCTGAAGTTATCACGGCTACAAAAATCGTGACATCGGACAGACGGACGGACAGACGGACATTTTCAAAGTTTCTTATTTTTTTATGAAACAAGAATTTTTTGTCTAGGACGTTTTTTGACTACTTTGGGAAATTCGAAACTACCGTATAATATTATTATAGCGCAGGCACTGTGAATAATATAATAAGGAAGATTAAGGCCCATTTTAGTAACAAATCTGGAAGATCATTAATAAACTCCTTTTTTGACTATTATTATACTATTATCGCATATGTAATAAATTTCATTCTTTAACATTTTTTTTATCTCAGTTATAGGACTGTCAGTGGCAGTCTGTCACTTTAAAGAAGAGGAAGATAAAGATCTTTTTTGTACAAAATAAGGAAGATAAAGGTCCATTTTTGTAAAAAATCTGGAAGAGCACTAATAAGCTCCTTTTCTGACTCTGTCTCTTTTCTTAATCTTACAGACCTTTTGCTCACATGATTTATCATCACCTAGTTTTTGCTATTTTTTTTAAACCTATTTCTGTCTGGGGGGGACGTGTGGACAACTCAAACTATCTTTTTGGATATATTAGATATTTTGTGCTTTTAAAATGTGGGCATGTTAGCAAAAAAAAAATTGAAAAAAGGAAACTTAAAAAAAAATGATAAAATTAAAAAATCGTATAGAGAATTCAATTTTGCTTTAAAATTATGTATTACACTATCTTAAAAAAATCCCCCCCTAGGCCCCCTGACCACATTTTAAAAGCTATAAATACCGAATATATGCCAAAAGATAGTTTAAGTTGTCTTATTTGTGTGTTTTAAATTTGAAGTCGATATCTCAACTCGTTTAAAAATTACAAGTTACAAGTGAGGGGGTGAATTTTGGACCGCACTGTTTATCTTTTGGGCATTTTTATGACCACACTGAGAATTCCTTACGGTATAAAAAAAAACAAACATTTTTGTATATTTGCAAATCCTCGCAACTTTATATGTTTTATTGAAATTGTTACAGTGGCAAATTGCCACTGGCAAGGTTACTTTTAGCAACTTGCATATAATTATTAAATAACTAAATGTAAGGGGTTCCAAATATACAAAATCGCTCAGTATTTACTGGTAGCAAATTCTTAGTGCATGCCCCCCTCTGGATGGTCATGGATCCATCCTTGAATATGCGATATGACCGCCATTGGATAGGTTAACGGACCAAAACTCACTAACCATGCAATAAAAAAAAAGATTCGTTATCTTATTTTTTTCGACATTATAATAAAAAGGATCTACATTGACCATTTTTGTTTTGTGTAAACAACTTTTAAGACTTTCAATTTAAATTTAAATCAGAGCAATGTCGAATTTACGACGTCGTTTACCGTTAAATTTGATGGCGCGAATGTTCTTGAGACCTAGGTTATAAAATCAAGTCCAATAAAACATCCCCCGAGACGTTAAACTAGTTCAAATTCTAGGCAACTCGAGATTAAAAATTAAAACCTTAACACTGCCCAAGTCTTTTGGTTTATACGAGGGTTTACTTCTAAATACGTAAATATTTATTTGTTTGCCAAGGCTAAAACGTGTATTTTGTCCGGTTATGACGAACGCTCGGTTATAACAAAAATTTTTAAGGGCCACAACGCATTATATCTTTATAGGATTTCCAAGAAAGGTATCTTTTTTTTAAACTCGCTTGTAAACAATCTTTAAGTTACTGTAGCAACGCAAGATTCGCATGCGTCGTAAGCCGTTTGGTAAGGTCCAATTTACACAACCGTCAAAACGTTGACATGTGCTGAGAATAACATCGGTAACGAGAATAACAGCGATGATATAAGCAAAGTTTGTTTTTAAAGGATTAATCTTTATACACAAGTGTTTTTAGTGCAAGCTTTATTAAAGATAAGGCAAGTAAATAAAACTAATTATGAATAAATACTGTGTAAAATAAGTGTTTTTATGTATCCAGAGACATTACTCCTCAGTTTATGAGAAACAAATTATTTTACAGTATACGACAACATTATATTAGAATTTTCGTATATGGGGGTTGACAGTTTTGCATTCAAAGCTGCTTAGTATACAGCTTTAGTTATTAAGTTAAGAACCGAAAGATCTAGAACAGGAACGTTAAGTGAACCCAAAAAAACATTAGGTAGGCCTAAAATTGTTTTACGTATTTTCAATGTTTTTGTATGCAATAAATTATATTATCATGCTTTTTATTATAAAAACATACGAATTAACACAAATTTTCATGAAAAATTGTAAAACCTATTTGAAATGAGAAGTATTTATTGGTTTGGTTCATGCAGAATCATTTATATACAAGATACAGAATATAAAATATTGGCTTGGTTATGTTGAAAAAACAAGCTAAATTCTTTAGTGTAAATCGGACTTTGTGACTTGTTAAGCGCCAGATTAAAAAAAAATATAGCATATTTGAAAATACTATAGTATTGATGGTGAATGTATGGCCCTCGGACTGGCCCTTGTAAAATCCATTTGGATTTCGGGTAATAAAGTTGTTTTATTTATCGGGTTGTCTTGACATGAGTCTATTAAGCCTTTAATGACCCAGACTAGGTGTACCAACACAAGATTATCGTCAGTTTGGGTTCTGTTTTAAAACAAAATACAGGTTACCATGTGATGCATAAAATTTATTGACATTTATTACTTTAAGCGATGTTTATAAGTTTTTTGAAATTTTATTACCTATAGTCTGTTTTTTCAAGCAAGATAGAAAATTAAAAATCGCACAGTAAATATTTTTACAACAGGTTTGAATAGTATATGCTTGTGTATAGAATATAGTTACGTTTTATAAAATAAACTACGCAGTATATTCGCACATACAATATTCAAATCTGTTTTGAAAATATTCACTGTGCGATTTTTAATTTACTCTTTTGCTTGATGAAACAGACCATAGTTCCATTTATTGTTTTTTTATAATTGCTTTCTAAAAAAAAACATTCTCTAGGGTTAAATGCTTCTATAATAAACATACATACATCGTCAACTTTTAAGTTTTAAGTCATATTTACTTGTGTAAGAACACGTAGGTACAGCTCGTCAAACTTAGGATGAGACGTAAAAATGTAAGAGAAATTATTCAGAGGAGTTTGGACTTTTTGGTTTATTAGGTAGGGTTTAAGGCCGCAAATAAATAATTTTGCGACATTGAACTCGATTTGGAACTGTCATTTTTTAACTTATTTTTCACTAAAAACAGACTTTTTAAAATATCTCAAGATCGGTGCATCCTAGAACAAAAAACTTTGATATAAAAATAAAGAGGACCAAATCTCCAACATTTTTTGTGTTATATATTTTTTTGTACGACTTATAGATAATTCACGGCACGCCACACTGTAGGGTTTTAGATTTTTCTTTATGTCTCGGTATGGAAGGTTTTTTTATGCTTAATACAATGATGATTCAATCGAAAATCGGTTTACTCGAAATAATGGGGCACAAATGTGTGAATTATTTAAAAAAAAAATAATTTTACTTAAATTAAAAAGAAAGTGCCAGATAGATTTTTTTAATTTTCACCCAAAATCTTCTCAGGGGCATGCCTAATCGACGATAAAGAACAATTTTGGTTTTTTGAAAAAAAAAACATTAAAAATCTAAAAACGTATAGTGTAACGTTTAAGAGATATTTTAAAAATCCGTTTCTTTATGAAAAATACGTTAAAAAATAACAGTTCCAAATCGAGTACAACGTCGCAAAGTTGTTTTTTTTTATTTGCGGTCTTAAACCCTACCCAATAAACCGACAATTAAAACTCCCTGAATTATTTCCAGGTAAAGTCTCTTTTATTGACCTGAAGACTGGACTACAACTGGAAATACGCCGGGTACTGGTGATAATTTAAGTAATAGTAAAATTTAATAAACTTTACAGCTAAAAATAAAAAACAAAAACAGCAAATATGGAAACATTTTTGCATGGAAACTGGAAATTCTAATTATCGATATTGAAAAAAGTAATCAGAAAAATATGGACGTCAAATATTGCAATATTGTATTTTGTTGACTGTTCAGATTGAATCAAATAATGTGTTCCACACTCAATATACTCTTTTCAGCGCTAGCGCTAGAAGATTATAATACGGTAGTTTAAAATTTTTCAAAATCGCCAAAAAACGTCCTAAAAATTTCTTCTTGCATTATCAAGTGTACACTGTAAAAACTGCATGTAAAATAATCTAAAAATACATGAATTTACATAGTACGGAATAGTAAATTTACTATTCTGGACTATGCATAATTCATGAATTTATGTAAAAGAATGTAAAATAATGTAAAAGAATGTTAAATAATGTAAAAAAATATATTTACATTGATTTACATATTTTTACATGATTTTACAATGTCGGGCTATGTCATTTTAAGCGCGCGTGCGCTTTGGACAATAACCAAGAATGAGACGGACCGTTTAATATTATTATTGTTAGAGAGATAGCGACGCATGCTGCTAGGTTAAAGTGTTAAAAGTGTAAAAAAGGTAAATATTATTTATGTACGATATTTAAATGCTTTATTTGTGGCCTAAAATTTACGTTCATTATAAATTACGATCTTTATCAACCAATAGATCTTTAAAGAAAGATGTAAGCAGTTTATACTCGTATTAAGGGTGCAAATCGTTTGGTTTATTAATCCAAATGAACTTTACGCTACGATATTTCAAAATAGCTTTGACACAGAGACTTGTAATTTGGAACAAACAGTAGTAAATATTTGTTTTCAAATTTAAAAAGTCCAAACCATTCTGGATCATGTAATTTTTAGCGTTTCAGTCTATGCAAAATATTACCATTCTGAACTATGTAATTTTTAGCGTTCCGGTCTATGCAAAATATTACCATTCTGGACTATGTAATTTTTACCGTTCCGGTCTATGCAAAATATTACCATTAACGGACTATGTAATTTAATGTAATTTATTTTTACCGTGTATATGCTACTTATTGCCTTGCTAAAATTAATTTGCTGTGATTCGCTCAAGCAGAAATATATTAGTCTCAACTTGACTATTAATGATTTGGTTGACTCTTTTGATGAGGAAAATTTAATATTATTTGCTGATGATACCAATTACTTATGTACTTCTGATAACCTGGAGGATACTGTTTCGGCTGCTCAAAATATATTAGTTAAATTTAGAAACTGGTTCTCAAATAACAGGCTTTTCTTAAATATTGATAAAACGTCATTTATTCACTTCAAATTCATACAGCCACAATTTTTATACAGTCACTATATTAAGCTAGATTCTAGATCGATAGCCCAAGTAAGCTCAACTAAATTTCTGGGTGTTTATATAGATGAGCAGCGAAAATGGGATGTCCAGGTGTCAGATTTATGTAAAAAATTATCTTCG
This sequence comes from Brachypterus glaber, assembly GCA_958510825.1. NCBI lineage: Eukaryota > Metazoa > Arthropoda > Insecta > Coleoptera > Kateretidae > Brachypterus > Brachypterus glaber. The sequence continues at coordinate 9,807,677 of OY294045.1, forward strand.
ACCTGCTATGCATTATTACGATTACATCAAATTACAAATAAACAGATAACTCTTAGTTACTACTATTCTAATTTTTATGCCAAAGTTATGTATGGTATCATATTTTGGGGTTCCAGTAGTCTAGCTGTAAATGTATTTAAAAAACAAAAACAAGCTGTTAGGAATATGGTAGGTGTCTCACCAACTACATCTTGTGTTCCTTATTTTAAAGAATTAAAACTTTTAACAGTTCCTTCCATTTACATTAAGGAAATACTTATGTTTGTTTTTAAAAATAAACATTTGTTTACTTCCTTTAATATGACACATCAGTATCCTACGAGACACGCAAACAATTTTATACTACCCCATCATAGTACAGTTGCATATGAGCATGGCCCCTTTTATATGGGCATTAAGATTTATAATAAGCTGCCACTAACCTTTAAAAATATTGAAAATGTAAACATTTTTAAAAGAAACTTACACAAACACCTTGTCGAACAGTGTTATTATAGTATTGATCATTATCTTAGTGGAAGTCCCTAAAATGGAATAAAAAACTTTATGTTTTATTGTATTCTTAGGTTTACTTCTATTTTTTATGTTATTTATATACATGTGTCTTTGCTCACAGACTTGTTCTACATCTTTGTAAGGTATTTTTGAACAATAAATTATTATTATTATTATTATTATTAATAAGAAAACAATGAAATTTAAGAGCAAATTTGCAAGGCATTTTTGTCCAACTTTATGGGTCAAATACCCCGCTGTGGTCCGTCTGTGTCACGTTTTCTGTGTACACGATAACTCATGAACGAATTATCGGATGGAATCGCAATTATCAAAAAAAAAAATAATAAAGCTCTATGAGGGGAAGATCCCTATTGTTTTTAAAAATAATCCCCTCAAAAACAAAAAAGTTATGGGGTGCAATTTTTAAAAAAATCGGAAAAATCTGAAGGGGAAGTCGGATTACCGGAAGTTTTTGCCCGATTTGTATAATTTAGCTTTTTGATTTTTGGGGAATAGGGCTTTGGATCTGACTAAAATTGTTATCTAATTTTGCTGTGACGTTTCGACGATGGATTTTCGTCGTTTTCCAATAGAGAATTAAAGCCAAAGATTAGTCATTGTCACTAACAGTAAACACTCACATACACAAAACATTTAAACAAATAAATAACAGTTAAAAAATAAAATTAAGACAGTGTACTTTAATACGCAGGGTTAAGGAATCCTTTTTTTCTGTGTTCAATATTTTTACTCATTACAGTTGGATTTCAATCTTTCCTTGGGAATATTATACTTTCAATTGTCTATCTTTATTCGCTTGGATTAAAGTCACATCCTGACTTACTTTTTCGTTGCAACAAAAGTCTTTTTCGTTGCAACAAAAGTTTAAACTCAAATCTAGATCATGATTTTCATCTTGGAAAATGTTCTTTTGTTTGTCGCACAATTGTTTGAGAAAGATTCTATTGGTTTGGTTATTGAACATCAACTTTAAACACTTTTTTTATAAATCCGTAAATATATGTAATGCTTCGCATTCAATAGTATACTCTTCGCAGTGAATAGTATATTGCGTTTCCTTTCCTTTATATTTCTCATGAGGCCGTTTAAAACTTATGACCTTGGACTATCATTTTGTTGCCAAACAGAAAAAAAGTGTTTAAAAATATTTTTTTGTGAATTAAATCTTAAATGTTTTACTATACAGGGTTATTCACGGAAGTGGCCTATTAAACGTTTATGGAGAACCAATAACTTTAAAAGTCTGCTAATTTGCACTTTGGGGTTTTCGAATATGGCCTATCGATTAAAAATATTTTCATGCTTGTGCCACTTCCGGTTGTACCGGAAGTGGCACTTAACTTTGAGTTTTTAAATGGAACACCTCATATATTTTTTAATTTTTAAAATTTGCATTAAATTTGCTTTATTTTGATGTATAATACTTCATGTCTATCTTCAGTAGTTTTTGTGTTATTCAAGTTTTTAGCGAAAAATAAGTAAATTCAAGCACCCCTAAAAACAATAATTTCTCCTTGATTTTTTCAATTGGAGAAAAGATGTTTTGTGTTTTGCTCAATGATGCTTAAACGAATTATCCTATGCTAAAATGGAACCCAAAAATTATACAGGGTGTCTGAAAAAGCAGGTCAAATCTAACAAATTTAATATAGCCATAACTCATTTTTTTTAAATGGCACCCTACATTTTTTTTTATTTGGTTAAATAGAGAATTCAATTTGCTTTAAAATAAGTATAGGATACCCTATACCTAACTTTAACCGTTTTTGAGCTATTTGCAAATTATTGTGAAACAGCCGTATTTCTGTTACAATTTGTTATATTTTATAAAATAGGCCAGAAAAATTAATCGATTTTTATTTATTTACCTCAAAGATCATTATATTTACCTTAAAACTGGATTTTCATGCGCCCAGTAGTGTACATTTCTTCTGTTAAAAATACCCTGTTGAGAAAATTTAGCCTCGTCCGTCCAAATTATTCTTTTTAAAAAGTTTGGTTTTTCTTGAATATTTATCAAAAGATTTTCACAAAAGTCCACTCTATTTTGAAAATCATTAGGTTTTAAGGCCTGTATTTTTTGCTTTTTGTAATCGTGCATCTTGTGGTTTTTTAAAATTCTTTGGATGCTTGAATAGGAAATTCCCAAGTCGTAACTAGCTGCAGGAATTGAGGCATGTGGATATGCATAAAAGTAACCCAAAACATTGACTTCGTTATTTTCGTTGTTTGTAATTGGTTTCGTAAGAGATTTCACTGCATTTTCTTTTCCAAATTGCGAAAAATTTTTGTGTATTCTTCTAAATTTTTGGTAAATCAGGATATTTTGTATTAAAGTTTCTGCAGGTTCTACTAATTATTTTATCATTTTCACCAAAAATAGCAAATAAATCCAAAATAACAGGATAAGAATAAGCCTCTGCCATTATTTTACACTAATTTATCACGATAAGAACGATAACATTTAGGTTAAAAGAAATAAAAACACAATACAATTTTAAAAATTTACGTAATTGCAGAAATACTGCAAAATACTTCTTTTTCACATTAATTTGCAAATAGCTCGAAAACGGTTAAAGTTAGGTATAGGGTATCCTATACTTATTTTAAAGAAAATTGAATTCTCTATTTAAACAAATACAAAAAAATGTAGGGTGTCATTTAAAAAAAAAGAGTTATGGCTATTTTAATTTTGTTAAGTTTGACCTGCTTTTTCAGACACCCTGTATAAATTTTGGATTCCATTTTAGCTTAGAATGATTCGCTTAACCATCATTGAGCAAAATACAAAACAACTTTTCTTCAATTTAAAAAATCAAGGAGAAATTATTGTTTTTAGGGGTGCTTGAATTTGCTTATTTTTCGCTAAAAACTTGAATAACTCAAAAACTACTGGAGATGGACATAACGTGTTATACATTAAAATAAAGCAAATTTTATGCAAATTTAAAAAATTAAAAAATATATGGGGTGTTCCATTTAAAAAATTAAAGTTGAGTGCCACTTCCGGTACAACCGGAAGTGGCACAAGCATGAAAACATTTTTAATCGATTGCCCATATTCAAAAACCCCAAAGTGCAAATTAGCAGACTTTCAAAGTTATTGGTTCTCCATAAACGTTTAATAGGCCACTTCCGTGAATAACCCTGTATATAAATAACAATTTTTGAGTCAAATTTGAGTTTTAACATTGAAGGGTTTTAGGCAAAAAGGGTTAAATTTGAAATTAAAAATAATTAATCCCTAATTCGTACGCCCCTGAATAAATGTATTTTTCTTGGAATATATTTAATAAAAACCATTCAATAAATTTAGATTAATAGCAAAAATTCAGTTTGGGAACGTTCAATTATTACGTAACGCAAATTTTGATCATTTTGGACTTTTTGGGTATAAATTTTTAATGTGCCCTAATGCGTGCGCAATTATTTTCAAATTTTATCATGAAAAATATAAAAAATTCAAGTTTTTTATTAAAACAAAAAGGTCCCATAAAGTTAGGTAATAATTATAACAATATAAAGTATTTATTATTACCTTGTGCTCCTTTAGCTTTTAAAATGGTCAGTCATTTGCCAAATAAGGCAAGACAAAATTACTAAATAACATACAGTTGTTAATTACTTATGTATAAAATGTTATGTCAATTTAATTTCATTAATGCAAGACATGTTTAAAGATATTAGCATACTATTATTTTAATTAGCTGCATTTAAGCTAAATTGTAATGAATTATTGAAGGTTAAAAAAAAAGGTTAAAAATATTTAAGACGTTTTCAGAACTACAGTTCACTGCAGTGAGACGCCTTTGATAATACTACTTGTAACTTCTAATAGTTTGAGGTACAATAGTTAATGTTAACAAAAAAAAAAAAAAAAATAACTAAAAAAAAAAATAAACAATCCGTGAAGATATGTAATTCTACGCATTCCATTATACAGAGCGGTCCAAAAGTCACCCCCCCCCCCTCCTAACTTTTGAACCAGTTGAGATATCGACTTCAAATTTGGAACTTTTAAATAAGACAACTTAACTTTCTTTTAGCATATAATTAATACTTTCAGCTCTTAAAATGTGGGCAGGGGGGCATAGGGGCACATTTTTTTAAATGGAAAGGGGGGTCGTGTGATACATCATTTTAAAGCTTATAAAATTCTCTATTTAAACTAACATTTTTAAATTTTTTAAAAAGGTTTTTTAAGGTTTTGATTTTTCAATTTTTTGTGCTAAAACATTCGATTTTTTAAGTTTTTTTTATAAATTTTTATTTATGTCAACTAAAATTAGTTTAAAAGTATAATTAACATTTTTTTATGATGAAATTAGGCATTTTTAAAAAATTATTTGTTTTTGTTAGAGGAATTTTGACATTAATACCCATTTTCAACCCCATTTTAAACCCAAAAAAATTAGTTTTTTAAATTTAAAAATATGGAGTTAAATGGATAATTTTATAAGCTTTAAAATGATGTATTACACGACCCCCCTTTCCATTTAAAAAAATGTGCCCCCATGCCCCCCTGCCCACATTTTAAGAGCTGAAAGTATTAAATATATGCTAAAAGATAGTTTAAGTTGTCTTATTTAAAAGTTCCAAATTTGAAGTCGATATCTCAACTGGTTCAAAAGTTAAGAGGGGGGGGGGTACTTAAAAAAATATAATTTTCAAAAAAAAATTACATTGTTTTTAAACAGATCTTTTTTGAAAAATAATTGATTTTTTTTTTCTTTTAGCATTTTTCGATTTTTTTTTAAAGTTTAACACCCTATAACTTTTTTGTTTTTTGGGGGATTACTTTCAAAAATAATAGAACTTGATTTTTCCTAAAAATGTCAATACGATCGGGTTATTCATTTGAGTTATCGTGTCTACAAAAATCGTGACATTAGACAGACGGACATTTGAAAAAAAAAAGTTGCTTATTTTTTCATGAAACAAATTTATATCCAATAATTTTTTGTCAATGATGATTTTTGATTTTTTTTGAAAATTCGAAACTACCGTATAATATTATTATTCTAGCGCTGGCGCTGTGAATAATATAATAAAGAAAATCTTGAGAAAATACCTAGTGTATATTTTACAAAATGTAAAGCTCTGTATTTGTGTGGAATTTAGCGGTGGTTGCGTGTGCATCTAACACGATTTCTTGTTAATTTACTTTAAAAGGTGTACTTTTTTACAGTCTATATAAAAATACTAAATACACCAAATTTAAATTTTTAATATTCTAAACTTTATTTTTTTTTTAAATACAGGGTGTCTCAGAACGAACGCACTTCCCTTTATAGAGTAATTCTACATAAAAAAAAAAATATGAAAAAATGCTCTTATAAATAATATTTATTAAATATATGTCCAAAAGCGGGTTATAAGTGAGCTAGGCCCTAGAAATTTGGAACTTCGGAACCCTTTAACACGGAAAAAAAAATTATAGCTAGGAGCGCTATAACACACATACCAAGCAAATTATAATCGCTTATTATATAAATACAAGGCTTTCTCTTACAATTATGGCAGTCAGTGTAAAAATTTATATGAAATACTTTAATTGTTTAGTGAATAATAAAATATAACAAATAGTATGGCATTTATAGCTTAAATAGATTTAATTATTGTCCGTGCTAATAATTTTTATAATATAATAAAATTTCTGTAAATTTATAATAGTGCCTGTAATAAATATAATCGTGTCTGTAATATATATAATCGTTTCCAATTTATTTTTAACATTATTAGTTATTGTGTCCCTTATAATCTATAGCTTAAATCACTATAATTTGCCACTGTTACCAAATATCTTATAATGTATAGCGCAGAGCCCACTAATTTCTTTCCGTGAAGGTATAGAAACTAGGTTTCCATGTGATGTAAACTGAATAAGTCATCATCGCATGTTATTTTCATGTACTTAATTTGAAGAGGGGCGTGAGATACGGGAGGGCTTTGCACTTTCTACATCAAACCTTTTTCTGTGTATTTTAAATTAAGTTTTAGAACATGATTTATCCGGTAAAACTACATAAAAAAGTTACTGTTGTTGTAATAACGTAGGATTAACCGATTTGACGTTTGCACGCCTCTATTTAAAATAGGACCAAGGAAATAACATACGATGACAGGCCTCATTAATGCAAACCTATTAGCTATATGTCAAAGGGTTTCTGAGTTATTAAATAAAAACTAAATTTTTGAAGCGCCTTTCAAACCTATTTTTGGACATATACTCAGAAACTTTTTTTCATATTTTTAACCCTTGAACGGTTTGTGTATCCTGGAAGATACATAGTATTTGAAAATTATTATAGGTCCTCAGTCCTCAGACTTGTGTTGTATACTGAAAGATATACATACATACGTCTAATACCATGTGATATTAGAGCGCCCTTTTTGTTTGTACTCTTTGTACCACTTTGCTTGATACAATGACGAAGTGTGCGAAACAAAATTTGGACTTGATAATATGATTTTTTATATTTTGTATCTTGTCCTAAGTAAAAAAAATAACTTTTCTCAAAAAAATGAACCGACTTCTAGGTCTCTAAAAAGTAAAAAATTAAAAATACTTAAGTCGGTGCCAATTTCACCATTCCCTAAATTAATTACTAACAATTATTTTTTTATTATTTTATTATTGTTTGCTGTGAAATTGGCACCGACTTAAGTATTTTTTAATTTTTTACTTTTTAGAGACATACAGCCTGTTCCAGAACTCGCGTACCGAAATTTAAGAGGTGATTCTATATCCAAAAAAATGAAAAAAAGTTTCTATAAAGGTTGGTCCGGAAATGAGCCCTAAGGGAGCTACGGCCCTTCGAAGATGACGTATTGAATGGGGAACAAAAAAAAGCACCAATAAAATTTTAATGCTGCAGGGTGATTCTTCATTTAAAACTGAGCAAAAAAGTATTATACACCAAAACACCTAAATTTAATATTAAAGGAGTAATAGCCTTTTAAAAAGTAACGTTTTTGGTGGCACAAAATGTTACTTCCTCTTAATTGCATTTTTTTTTTGATAACGGTTGATCCTACAGTGTTACACTATATGATATTTTATATGTATTTTTACTCTAGAAATCTATATTTTTTACAACAAATCCAAAAAACATACACATAGAAAAGTTTGGGGCAAAAATGTTTTAAGCCTCATATATTTTGTCCGTCTGGGCACGCCTCTGGATAAATTAAAAAAATAAATTAACATAAACTTATTGCCCTTATGCAAAAGCGCGCCGCTCTAGCTTAAACGGTACCCGAGTTATTAATTAAAAACCTTATTTTTATTACAATTTTAAAGGGCCCTAGATCCCTTAGGGCTCATTTCCGGACCAACCTTTATAGGAACTTTTTTTATATTTGTGGATCTAGAATCACCTCTTAAATTTTGGCATGCCAGTTATGGATCACCCTGTAGAAGTCGGTTCATTTTTTTGCGAAAAGTTTTTATTATTTACTTTTTAGAGACACAGAATTTGTAGATTTTTAACGTCATCTAAGCTATATTATAGTTGTCCTTCCATCTCGGCAAGCTGCTGATGTCACAACGCACTGTTAGTGCGTTGTGAGGTCATTATCTTTAAGATAAGTTTCTAAAAAATAAAAGTAATATTTTTATTTCAGCGCCCAAGAGTCCAACCAACCTTACTTTAAACGAAATACTAAAAAAAATCTTGTTAAACTTGCGTTAAGTAATAATCAAACAACGCCTTTTGCTAAAATCACATTTATCATTTTCTCTTGGTATTTTAATATTACAGGTCCAGAGAATCAAGTTTAGCGGCATTTAAAAGACTTTTAGTGTGTCGTAATATTTAAGTGACCCCTTAATCAAGTTATCCGGCATATCCGAGTTATCCGATATTTCTCTAAAAATTTGGCTGGTACTACTACTATAGTAGAACCAAATTAAGCCGGTTTTAAGTGAAATTGCGTTAAAATGTTAGATTTATCTTAATTATCCGGCTTACCCGGCATTATCCGAGCGTCAAATTAAAACAGAACCACGTCATAAATGCCCTCTTTAAGTTGCAAATAGTTTCATAAAATTCCGTTTATTCGTTCCAAAGTTATGCGGGAACAAACATTAAAAAAAAAAACAAAACAAAAAGCCACACCACGAATTGATAACCTCCTCCTTTTTGAAAGTCGGTTAAATAAATTTTTGTCAGGGATTCCATTTAATTTTATGTAATTGAAAAAGTTTAAAATGAAACGAAAACAATCATGCCGAGGAATAATTTATCTTTATTTAAAAAGTTCACTTTTTAGTTTAGTTAGTTAAATTCAGGTAGACATTCATTAAACTTTTGGGTACTTACGCTCTTGCTCGAGATAAAAAAACTCGAATGCTGATAAAAATTACTGGAAAAATTTTTTTTTAAAAAATGGTATCTTTAATTTCAATTTGAACTTTAGTTATTTACTTTATATTGACAACAAAATATCAAGTACAAAAAGTCCTGAAGATTTATTCTGAATGTTATACTTTTTAATTATAATGAGCTTTTATTCGAGCTTTTATATACTCATAACGGATTCTAACTAAAAACATGAAATTTGGTATGGGTCTTTAACCCTCTGTCACAGTCACGGCGTAGAATTTACGCCTGGATAGTATGCAAACTCTGATTTCTCCCCACTCCGACAGACTACGGCTTTCCGTGTCTCAGTACCTTTCGGACATTCAGTTTAAGCCCTAAATCCGAGCGGAGAAGTTGGTATGTTGCGCAGTGATTTTTCTCGTCTTCATTGAAAATTTGGCGGCGTAAAAAATACGCCATGTCCGTAAGTACGTAATAATAAAAAGAATAGGGTTTATTCATTGCAAAAATTAGTAATTATATACCAAGGTAGAGAAGACCTTTTTTAAAGCCGAGCGTATTAAATCCCGAGCTTCGTAGCAGCGAGGGATTTAAGAGTGCGAGGCTATAATAGTCTTCTCTACCCTAGTTTATATATTAGTTTTTTCACTACTAGCACTATTGTAACTATTTTAATTCAAATAATAAAATAGATTAATAAAAGATGTGATATTTCTTGAAATTTTTATAAAAATCAAGTAGCTATGATCAATGACATTTGCTCAAATAAATAACTTGAACTGAAGTTTGGACAAAAGTTATTTAAAGCTATAGCTATATATTTTCTTAGGTTTAATTAGTAAAAATTGCACAAAAACTGAAAAATCTAAAGTAACAAAAATCAATTGTTTATAAAATTTACTCCTAGTAGGAGAGAAAAAATTATTATTGCTATAGGTGAAGAAAATTGATTTCACAGTCTGAAAACATGATAAATAATGGTATGTTCTAAAGCTAGTAGTGAAAAAAAAATATTATTTTTTTTATAATTTTATGCTTATGTTGTTTATTTATGATTAAGTTTTTAATCTTATTTTATACCTAAATACTTTTTTTTTCTTTCGTCTACCAAGTTATTTAAATAAATTTTCCTGCCAGCTCAAAATAAAAAATCACATTATATTACAAATTATATAATATAAATTATAGTACAAATTATATAATATAAATAACTCATTTAAATATTATGTTCTATTGCATTTGTAATTTAAGCTATAAAGAACGTGTTAACACGTTTAATTAAAGTTAAAATTAAAAAAAAATTGTTCGACTTTTAAATTGTTAAAAGGGAGGCGTGTTGGTAGTAACGTTCCATAAATAAGGTGTCTGTGGCAGAGGGTTAACGGTCTTTAAAGCAAGACCAATGGAGCTCTCTACAACTAGTATTATGAAACAAAAGACGTCTACCCTATCTCTATCTCATTTGTGCTACACTTTCCAGCCAACCAAATAAATACTGTTTTTTGTTTTTAATACAACAAATACAGTATTTTTTTGGTTGGCCGGAAGGTGTAGCACTGAGCGGCACGAACGAACATAGCTAATGTGAATCTGTAGAATGAGATAATTCTACTAAAGTTTAGATGGCGCCAGTAATTTCTTTATTAAAAATAATATAGTTCGCCCGGCCAAGTAAATATTGTATTTGTTCAACAAAGAACAAATACAGAATTTGTTTGGTTGGGTGGAAGTGGGAGTGTATGTATGTCTTCTATCCTTTTTGGGTAGAACTTTCGTCCCTGTCTAATCTAACGGGAGAAATCGCCATTGACCAAACTTTCATAATGACAGGTCAAGGTCATATGTTGCCAACTTTTAAACGCCTTGACGCAAAAACATGAAATTTGATATGGATTGTGATTGGAACAACTTTTAAAATATAACCACACATGGAAACAAAATTAAAAAAAAATACGGGCTGATTATCAATTAAAAAAAATATATTGGCAGTCGTTCTGGTTGATGCAATATTGCTGACTTATTCTCGAATCGTATTTTTTTAGCAAAAAGTCACAATAGGCCACTGTCAATGGCTTTTTTTTCTTTAGCTAGCAAGAAATAAATCAATATGTTTCTATAAAATAAAAGAATTTAAAAAGTGTCAGAAATAAAAATATTAAATTGTAGGTCTAAAAAAAATAATTTAAATTTTACGTAGTTATTGCAAAAAAAAACTGTATTTTTTTAGGTTTTTATCATATACAGGGCACAACACCTCTATTTACTTTACACACCATAAAATGTAAAAAACTAACTAACTAAGCCTTTTTTTGTGTGGGTCAAGTTAATATTTGCTGACTGATAAAAAAATACCACTACCAAACAAAAAAAAAAGGTCCTCCTCTGAAAAAAAGCTTTGTCCCTGTCCCTTTTCCCCTCGCCCAAAATTTTGATGATGAAATAAAAAAAGGTCCTCACCTCTCTCCTTCTCTCTCTCTCTGAAAAAACACTTTGTTCCTGACGGTTTCTAAAAAAAAAGGTCCTTACCCCTAACAGTTTCTGCTCAGATAAATTTTTGCCCAACACAAACCAAATTTTCTTACCACGACTATATTGCCGACTAATAACTGATTATGCCGTCTAGTGACTAGATTATGCCACTTTTCATGGGGGGTGTGACACTAGGCTGGGTCGAAAAATGCCGAAGGTTGAGGAAATAGTCAACCTCCGCCATTTTGAATTTTTAAGTTATTGACATTGGTCTAAATCAACATACTCAAAAGAAGCCACTTGACACATTTTTAGAAAGATCGCAGAAAAAATAAAATTTTGGTTCACCCTAATGGCGCGGATTTTTTTTTATTTTTTCGTTATTTTATTCGAAATCAGCGGTATAGGCGTATGCAAAAATTCAGAATTTGTTTTTTTTCTGGCTCACTGTGGAATATTTCGATTTTCCGGTTGATTCCGGGAGATATTCTCCATTGCCAATCATCGCCAAAATTTACAGGCTTATTTTCTAACTTTCGTTGACACCTAAATGGTTACTGAAAAAAAAATTATCTGGTTGGGGCAATAGTTAAATACTAGACAACTATTTTGGTGGTTGCTGCAACCAAAAATCTGGTAAGGATGACAAGACAAATTTTTATGTTTACCAGATCCCTAAAATCTGTATTTGTTAACCACAAGTTGTGTTGTTGCCCTTACCAGATATCTGTTCGCAGTAACCAGAAAAATAGTTTGTACTTATTTAACTATTGAGATCGTTTTTTCAGTGTTAAAATAATCTGGCAATAAAGATTACTTTACTGATAGGAATTAAGTTTATTTTTCCGAACAACAACAACAATTAAAGTTTCGTTAAAGTGCCAGGATCGGTTCTAAACGGCAGACTTTGTGGAAACTTGTTGCAATATTTTCTAAAGTATTAATTACAACAAACTGGTAGCATTTAGGTTTTACCATTATACTGAGTGCGGCAGTAAAATATACCTACTTTTAAATCATACATTGTAATGTGATATAGCTAATACGCTTATGAATTTTGATAAGAAGAATGTTTGGTCTAACGATGGGTAATTTAACCATAGTACAGTTAAATCAAACATTATATGGCTAAATCAAGCATAAGGTGTTTTTAAATCAAATCGAAATATGAATGAGCGTGATTATATTCAGTATCATTGGTAGTACTTATGCTATTGTGTGTGTCATAGAAAAACCTCCGTATTGTGATGTCAGGAAAAACTTAAAGAAGAAGAATGACTTTATTTAAAAACTTCGTGAGCGATTTTAATTTTTGTCAAAAGCTGTTTGGAAATATCCCACAAACAACCCAAAATAAATAAATCCGTGGTGGTTTGACTTTTTATTTAAATTTTTTAAGGCTAGCCGTATAGTGTGTATCTACATTACCAATGAAATTTTCTGGTGCCGCACCCTGCACCGGAGGATTATGTCATTGCCGTCCTGCCGGGCTTGATTAGTGGCCGGCCGCAGTAATTATTTTGACTTTTGCATTTTTATCTTTTCATTTGCGTTTTCCAGCTTGCTGCAAAGTTAAATCATGATTAATTAGTACTAAGCGGGGAAAAAGGATTCATACAATTTTTTACCAGTTTACTGTCATGTTTTCTATGCAACACAAAGCAAGAACCTCGACTTGGCGCATAGAGAACAGAGGGAAATTTTTGACTAGGATAAAAAGCGTTTTCGATTTCGAAAATCGGGATTTTTTGACACACGCTACTCTGAAGTTAATGTATTTGCTCTTTCCTACTTGAATAAAAACTAGTTAGATCAGGGTATTAGTTGAGGCGTATAGTGCAAGAGTGGCCCATATGTGTTTTTTTGAGATTTGCGTCTTTTTTATAAATGTAATAAGGACATCTATATCTTTCATTACATACCACCCTCATAACAGAGGGTTTTTCTTTTGGCACAATACAAGCATTTAAAGCACTAGTGTATTATTAAAATTATCGCTTTTATTAGTGCAAGAGTGGCCCACATGTATAGGCTACCAGTCAAACATATTATTGGGGATGTTGAAAAAGCCAACTGCATCATTAAAAACGTCAATTTTATTCTTAAAAAGCTAACAAGGCAAGTTTTATCATTAAAAACGTCAATTTTATTCTTAAAAAGCTAACAAGGCAAGTTTTATCAAAGATTTATAAAGATATTTTTAGAAAGATTCTTAAAAAAGCCAAAATTTGTTTTATCGTTCGCCCCAAAACAAATCATTTTCTGCACAAATGCAGGAGCGTTATGTTGTACATTTTGCTTTATTAATAAAAAATAATTACAGCTTACCTTAAACTTTGAGATCATAGGAACTGAAATCCATTTAGGTACTTGAACAAGGTTTACGCATTAGCTATTCTTTATTACTCCAAGAACAGTAAATAACGTTTATTTAACTATTCCCTAGCACAATTATTGGTATTTTGACTATTCTGTTATTAAATAACGAACATTTCTTTCACATGTAAAAATAATTAAAATTTCAAAGTAAAATGTGAGGTTAGATCTATTAAAAAAAAAACGTGTTATTGAAGGTCAGATCTCGTTCGTAATGCAATAGTGGCCCAAAATGAACACAATGTATAGTTCAATAGTGACCCAACAATTTTTTTCTCTAAGAAAGTAAAGAAAGTAAAATAAATTTGTTTGTCATACATTACCTTAATGTTGGTTGAGTCTAAAAACCCTAACAAAAAAATTTTAAATAAAATAATGCGTCCTAGATCAAAGATTAAAAAATCAGAGAAATTTAAATAGCCATTATCTCGATATTTCCATAAAGTGTCTATACGCCTCAGTTTACCTTTGAACTGTCTAAAATTATTCCTTTTTTCCTAACTAAAACTAATATAAATTAAATGAAAACAATACAGTGCACGTGCATATCTTGTACCCTGATCTGGTATTGTCTAAATTAATTTAACTGTGCAATATAAAGACATTTATTAAGTCTTATCTACTAGCAGTAAATATTTTAAAGACTAATTTCATTGAGAAACAAACGCATAGAACGATATTATATTATTCACAGCGCTATATTATTCTAACTACCGTATACTATACGGTAGAACCGAATTTTCAAAAAAATTCAAAAATCGTTCTAGACAAAAAATTCTTGGATATAAATATGTTTTATGAAAAAATAAGCAACTTTTTTTTTCAAATGTCAATCTGCCCGTCCGTCTGTCCGATGTCACTATTTTTGTAGACCCGATAACTCCAGAACGAATAATGCGATCGTATTGAAATTTTCAGGGAAAATCAAGCTCTATGAGAGGAAGGTCCCTGTTGTGTTTGAAAGTAATCCCCCCAAAAACAAAAAAGTAATGGGGGGTTAAACTTTTAAAAACATTAAAAAATGCTGAAAGAAAATTCCGAATAACGTATTTTTTTCAGGAAAAATTACTTTTATTATAAGGATCAAATCTAAAAAAAAAATAAATAAATAAAAAATTTTTAATTTTTTTTAGATTTTTTTTTTCAAATTTTTTTTTTCGTTTTTCACAAAAAGAAAATTTAATAAAAAAAAATAAGTTTTTTTGAAAGTTTTTTTTTTAATCAATAATTTTTGGTTTTTCAAAAAAATTCTTTTTAAAATAAAAATGTATTTGTTTTTGTTATTTCTTTCAAAATTTATTTGTTTTAAGTATTTGGGAAATGCAATATACTATTTATATATAATGGAATGCGTAGCATTACATATCTTCACGGCTTGTTTATTATTACACTCTTATTATTATTTATTATTACTACACTCTTCACAGCGCACAGATAAAAAGGATTCCTTGAACCAAGAACACGTGTCCTTCGATATGTTAAGCTATATTCTCTTATTTTAAGGCTAGCTTTTCTTTAAACCAAAGTCAGTGCCTTTACATGAAAAGCATGGGTTTTTTTCAAGGACACTGACTTTGGTTTAGTCCTTTCTTTTCGTAAGCGTATGAAACGGTGGTTTTGAATTTACCAATATCGCCAAAAAATGTCCTGACCAACAAATTTTTGAATACAAATGTGTTTCTTGAAAAAATTAGAAACTTTAAAACTGTCCGTCTGTGCGTCTGATATCACGTTTTTGTGTGAACTCAAGAAAATCGGTATCCGATCGACTCAATATTTTCAGGAAAAATCAAGTGCTATTGTTCTTGAAAATATTCTCCCCAAAGACATAAAAAAATATGGGGGTTAAATATATGTACCATCAATATCTTAATGGCTTGTTTGCTCTTACTATTACAACTAGTAGTAGTAATTTACTACATACAGTGCGGTCCAAAAGTCACCCCCCCCTCTTAACTTTTGAACGAGTTGAGATATCGATTTCAAATTTAGAACTCTTAAATAAGACAACTTAAACTATCTTTAAGCAGATATTTGATACTTTTATCTCTTAAAATGTGGGCATGGGGAGAATTTTTTTTAAGGTTTTGATTTTTTAGTTTTTTGTGCTAAAAAAATAAATTTTTAAGTTTTTTTTTGTTAATTTTTATTTATGTCAACTAAAATTAGTTGAAAAGTATCATTTACTTTTTTTCATTTTGAAATTAGGCATTTTTAAAAAATTGTTTGGATTTTTTAGAGAAATTTTGACAAAAATACCGATTTTCAACCCTATTTTAAACCCAAAAAAAAATGTTTAAAAAAAATAAAAAATAAACAGTTAAATGGAGAATTTTATAAGCTTTAAAATGATGTATCACACGACCCACCTTTCCATTTAAAAAAATGTCGCCCCATGCCCCCCTGCCCACATTTTAAGAGCTAAAATTATCAAATATATGCTTAAAGATAGTTTAAGTTGTCTTATTTAAGAGTTCTAAATTTGAAGTCGATATCTAAACTCGTTCAAAAGTTAAGAGGGGGGGGGGTTGACTTTTGGACCGCTCTGTATATATACCATCAATGCATTAGATATCTTAACGGCTTGTTTACTCTTACTACTACAACTAGTAGTAGTAATTTACTACATTCAGTTAAGAATATTTCGAAAGATAAAAATTAAAAACTAGGAGTTTAAAAGTTTTTTTTGTTCGTTAACTTTTATTTTATTTCACAAAAGAATTTTGATTATTATTAAAAGCATACAATGCAAAAATGCTAAAAGCTTTATCACTCAGAGGATTAGCTTAGCCATCCAAAGGGGGAATGCGGCCTCAGTACTAGGTACCTTAAATGATGAGTCAGGTTTGGATGAAATTTTTTATATTTAATTATTAATTTCTATGTATTTTTTTTGTTTTAATTTTAATTTTAAGTTATATTTATTTTATATTACCAATATTTTTATGTACACTGTTAAATAAAAAATTTTATCTGCCAGTTTAAGTACTATAATTAAAATTTAATTAGTTAAACTTTATCCTGAAACAATCTTATTTTTGCAATTTTGGCGAAGGCGCATCATGTGGTTAATTTCACTGTAAAAAGAAAACTGAATATTCAGTTACAAATGGATAGGAAATCGGAAGTTATTATCCTATACAATTGTACTTCAATGTTTGTTAAAAACATTTTATGTGTTTTTAACAAACATTAAAGTACATTTCTAGAGAATCATAACTTCCTATCCATTTGTAACACTACTGACTTGACAACAAGGCTCATACACACAAAAAAAGAATGTTTAAATTAATAATACTTTTTTTTGTATCGTTAATTTAACCATACAGGGTTATTCTTTTAAATGGTAACTTTTGAATGGAATGAGATATAAATTACTCAAACCAGGTTCTTTTACTTGATTGGAGTGAAAAGGTCCAGAATACTTTACTTAAATTACTTTGCATTAAAGGACTGTAAAATGAAACTGCGCCTTTGATATTATTTAAACGTATTCGATATATTTATTTGACATCGAATTTGTATTTATACATCTGAGATTTTAAACAAATGTCTCATACAAAAAAGAGCAAAAAAGATATTTTAAAATTTATAAAAATAATAATGTCACTAGAAACGAGTAATACAATACAATTTCAGATTTTCATTTGATGGGTTGAAATTATAAGGTTCTGTGTTATATGGGGTTTCTATAGAACATAGAACCTTATAATTTTAACCCAGCGATTTATGTACTTAAATTTTAAATATTTTATATTTTTATATAAATTTATAGAGAAGGAAATCGCTTTAATAGAAAATTTTGAGCTAATTTACAAAAATATTTTTTTGTTTTATAGAATGCAAAATGATGAAAAGCTGATTTCCAGGTTTTATTTATTAAGATTGAACAAAATGAGGGTTATTCTTTCTCACTCTCTTACTTGCGATGTTGCCATCTCCTGCAGTTCTCTATATAGGAATTTTCAGTTAAAAAGATATGTTCCGGGCAATTTTAAGATCTAAAATGTTGGAAAAGTAAGTATTTTGGATATCAATAAGTGTGCAAAATATTCAGTTATTGAATACAAGTACAATACAATAACAATCACAAAACAATGTTATGTTTTACTGTAACAAGTTGTATTCAACAACCAAAGTTACGACTGGTTACAAATGTACAACACCGTTCAGTGTTCTTTCGATGATCTAGTTGGTAGTTAGAGCTTATTTTCCACCCGTTGCCTATGACAACGGTTGGAAAGTGACAAACAGCTGATTTTACATATCTGCTGTCAGAAAATTAGTAAACGTCAAACACATAACCTCAAATTGACAAATTAAATTTAAGAAAATTTGGATGTTTAGGTATTAGGTCGTAGAAAAAATAGTATACGCACCTCGACGCACACCATTTCAGTGCACATTTTATGCACTGAAAACTAGGTTCGCTTACTCGGTGCGTAATATACTATTATTCAATACGGTAACAAGTTCTCAATGTAGTGAAGTTTCTGGTTTTTGATAAAAAAAATATTATTTTGAGTAGTTCTTTTTTGTGTGAATTAATTCATCCAATTCCCTTAAATAACTGTAAGATTTACAAATATCTATCAGACAGTAACTAAACTGAAATGCAATCTAATCACTTACAGTTCCTGAGCTATATTTTATTTAGTCAAGCAGTGTTATTTGTGTAAATAAACTATATTTTATTTAGTCGAATAGTGTTATTTGTATAATTGATTAGTTTATTTACTATACATCACACATTCGCTGGATTAATTAAATGCTAGTTTAAGTATACCGGGTGTCCCACCAGATTCTTGTCAAGCCTTGTATATCTCCGTTATTTGAAAAGATAGATTTTTTTGCAAAAACAACATTAAATAGGAGCCATTAAAGTTTTTATTCACGTATCCAAAACAACCCCATACTTACCCGCCTCCTTGAAACCACCCCCAACTCCTATTTTTCAAATAGCACCCCCCCCCCATTTTTATCAAAGAATATGAAAGTAAATTTCATTCCTAATTCAACCTGTATTATAAGTGATATCTTATTTCTTAAAGAGGCTCCAAATAACAACTATTATTTATTTATACTGTCCCACCAGACCAAATCCAAATCTCCCAAGGAGGAACTGTTGCGATTTAGGTGTCTAGGGGTAGTCTACTATCAATAACTAAAAGAAAATTTATGTGGTCATTCCAAAAAACCTACTCTTAACAGGGTCGCACTGTTATTAATAAATAATAATTGTTATTTGGAGCTCCTTAAATGATAAGATACCACTTATAATTAATGGTTAAATTAAGAATGAAATTTGCTTTCATATTTTTTGATAAAAATGGGGGGGGATGCTATTTGAAAAACATAAGTTGAAGGTGGTTTTATAAGAAAGAGGGAGTTTTGGATACGTCAATAAAATATTCAGTAGCTCCCATTTAATGCTATTTTTGCAAAAATTTCTATCTTTTTAAATAAAGGAGATATAGTGTAACGATATAAATCGTCACTTTGTAATATAGCAAGGGTTAATTAAACTATTCGTTTACTTACGTTATAATTTATGTTTATTTTGTATATAAATAGTTACGTACGTACAGAACTATTTTGTATCTGGGACTATTTTGTAGCAGGAACTGAATTCTAACCATATGAGTCTCTATTCCATAGTTCTACCTGAAAATAACATAAAGAAAACATAATTAGAATATGATTTTTAATAATAAAGAATCATATGACTTATTTCTCTATAGTGCATTTGTCTATGGACTTACCTGGTTTTTATATGTTTCAGAGTCTATTGAGGGTTGGATTTCACTGGCTTTCATCTGTAGCTTGTTTCTCCTGGAAAGTTTCGTATGCTTATTCCTTCGGGATAATCCAGAATTTGTTGAAAATAGTTTGCTGGAACTGCTCACTTAGATTCAGTATTTTGTTTATACTTAGTTCACAGGACACTTAGTATTCTGTTCGTATTTTTATTAGTTTTGCTGATAAACAATAAGTATTGTTTATATTTGTTTCTTAGAGTAATATTTTGAGGTTAGATATCACTAATACGGATTTATTAGGAAATATTCTTTTGTTATTATCTTTGATGTAGTTTTCGTTACCTTTATTAGGAATCCTATACGGTAAAACTGTAGTTGATAATGACTTGCATAGATGTCGCTAATAGTTCAGAAATAGGATTTTATTTACCTGAAGGGTTCATACTAGTGAATAAGGTCGATTTTCGCTCCTTCTTGAAGCAACTCGAATACAATGGTGGTGTCATTTTGACGAGTGTTTATTTTCTGTAATCATCGAAGTAATCCTTCATGTATTTTTATTTAAAGTTAGTGAAAATGAATATTTAAACAATGCGGAAGATATTGTAACTGTTATTTTCCACAATTACGCATTTATAACGTTTCGATGGACATCGAAGACTTAGTATGACATGTAAGTTACGTTTTTCTGTTTCTTAGAATATTTCTGAGATATAATTATTGTTTTAGCACCATTAATTAATTACCATTAATTACTCACCATTTCTATACCATTAATATGGAATTACATTAATTTAAGTTGAAGTTTATTTTGGTATACTTGATATACAAGTTCTCCGCATGGAGTGATGTTCTGTTGGAACATGGTTCTGTAATTTTCGGCATAGATAAATTCTATGTAACCGTCTAGCAGACAATTTTACATTGGACATAATTTTCAAAAGTATATTTTATCCCGGACAACATTTTCAATCGTACATTTTATCCTGGAAGATGATTTTTCCAAAGTAGATGGGACAGCCTATATTTTTTTTTCTTTCATTTGAGAAATGAATTCATCAGCATAGGGGAGACTTGTACAGATGGAGACGATGGAATTCATACCTCATGGATTTTGCAGAAACCAGCTAAGTACTCATTCTGAAAACTTTTGAAAGCAATATTTCATATTTTTAAATTCTTTTATTTCAATATTCTTATAACTGTAAACTTTATCAGATCTGATATAGTATTGATTAATACTATATGCCCTACTGGCTTTTGTTCATTTTTAGGTACTTATTTTTTTTAAAACATTTAATCTCATTTATTAATTATTAAATATCATACTTTTGATTAAATGATTTCTAATTTAAGCATGACTTTTATACACTGCAAGAAATGATTGTTGTTTACATACATTTCTTGGTGCTTGCTGAACTTCATGTTTTCTTTATACATTTAAGTCGAATGATTTCTGAATTTAGTAATTTTTATTAAGATTTCTTTAATTATATCTTAATATAATTACACATATTTTTATATATATTAATACATTACTTGATGTGCTTTCATTAAGTTTATTTATAATAAATTTCTCAAATGAATTATCTTATTTTATTTAGGGGTTATATTTTCTCAAACTGAAAAGCTTAAGTATTTACACTAGGTTGTTACTTACCTAAAGGAGTAAAAGCTAAAGTAACTGGCGCCCCTAACAACATTAATCAATTCTTTCTATTTTTCCCTTGCCCATACCCATTGCTCCGCTGTCAAAACTAGCCGTTGGCAGTGAACGTATTAATTACGGTACACTAATATTGGCGCCCAAGAACGTGGTATTTGGATAGATAGAACACTTGTTTTTTTAATTTTACTCCATTTTTCTCAGTGTATTTTTTGTAAAAATCTAAAGCTTATTTTTTTTTCAGTGTAACTTAAAGTTCATTTTGAGAAAAACTACATATAACTGTTGAATAAAATATTTTTTGTTGAAAATTAAGTCAAATTAGAGTTAATCTGATAAGATATATCAGATATGTGTTTTTTATGTTTATTCTGAATTTTATGGAATAACATGGAATAGAGAAATTTTGGCGTGGGTTCAGTTTTTCTAGAAATTATCGTTTATTCATAGAAATAAATGGATAATAGGGTATTTATTTATGCGAAGGATATGAATAAATATTAGCTAATTTTGTAGTTTTGGAGACTATTTATAATTATTAATTTGTCCAATTGAGATAAATAATAATTTAGTATTTTTTTGACATATTTGGGAAATTTTCCAAAGTATGCAAAAACTTTGTTGAGCAGTGTACACAAAAAAAAAATAATTTGTGGTACAGTATAAATATTTTATTATAAAATAAATATTTTGAGTAAATTGAATTTAAATTTTGAAAATAATTATTCAAAATGGAAGATTTAGATAAAATGGAAATTAGATTTTTGACTGCAGAAATGGTAAATTATGAACTTCGTATAAGACATTTAACAGCAAAAAATAATAGAGCATCTAGAATTAAAGTTTTAGGTAGAGCCATAGCTAGGGAAGATCCTAAAGTAAAATATGTAGATCCGACTTTTAATTTTAACAGTGAAGTGGAAAATATTAATAGAATTTTAGATAGTATATCTTCAGAAATTGTAGAATATCATGGTGATTATAGTTTAGCTGATTTAAGAAAATTAATTAATTAATTACGGTACAATAGCATGACAAGAACCTGGTGGGACACCCGGTATACTACCTAAAGTCATAGTTAACTATTTATTTTGGCGCGCTTTGCTGTTTATATTACGTTCTGGGTGTCAGTAAATCTTTTAGAAGAGATTAGTTGAGGAGTTCGCGTTCAAAACCAAATATATCCACTTTTATAAAAATTTTAGAAATAGGTATGCAATATTCTGTAAAAGCAATTTCATTTAACTGGTTTAATTAAACAGGATAATATATATTTTTTGTAAAAACAAAACAATTCGGTGTAATTTGCAAAAAACTTTGGATATATCTGGTTTGGAACACAAATGAGTCAAATTTTCCCAAAAATAATATTTATTTTTTGAGAAATGATCAAACTAAACTCAAAATAATTAAAAATTACTTTTTTCTTAAAATTAAAAAGAACATTTTTTTTCCTTAAAATAAACAAAATTTTAACTTTTTAAAGATGTATTGAGCTTTTTTAGTTAAGCACCACATAGTTCGTTTTCGGCTTTTTCGGTTTGATTTTGGGTTTCCTTTTTCCCTTCGATAATTGCTTTTGATCACAAAATTTGGATATAACTGGTTTTTCTCCAAAACCCCAAATTTACTTAACGATTTCAATAGTTTAAATTGCGTTTTGATCCAAAATAAGTACAGAAATCGATAGATCTCACGAAGCAGATTTGAAAACCGTCAAAACATGATTTTGTGTAAAAAGTGGAAATAATTGGTTTTGAACGCGAACTCCTCTGTTGATAAACGTTAAGAGTCACTCTAGCGGAGTCAGCAATCTACTTGTATACCAAATTTCAGATCTCTAGGTTATAAGGTTCCTGAGATAAACGGCTGCGATAGACGGACGGACGGATGGACGGACGGATAACCAAGTGATCCTATAGGGGTTTAGTTTTTCGTTTTTGAGGTATGGGACCAAAAGTTGGATTATTGACCCAGTCTAATTTCGGAAAACATTACCAAAATTGGACCATTTAGGTTATATGATCCAATTAATTAAAGAATTACATTTAACTATCCAATTGTAGAGCCTTATATTTCTACGAAAGGATAGACTCTTACATACAAAAGAAATTATTTTAACTTATATTGCCAATTTTGCTAAATTGCAAGATAAATGTCGGCCATTATTAAATCTTTTCCGAGCCAAATATACCCCTATTAATCACAGTAATCACAGTTAATGGCTTATACGCACAAATACCACAAAACACATGAGGAAAACAACCTAAACAAATATTACAAAAAATTATAGCTCATTTAGCTCTATTTAGGGCCACTTGCACCAAACATGATTTAAGCTTAAACTCGGATTAAGTTAATGGTTTAAGAGTTAATTGACGTTTCGCTGTTGCACCATTTTTTAAACCAAGTTTATTTGTCTTAATCTCAGAATAAATGTAATCGTTCGAGTTTGATGGTTTATGTCACTTAAACCTGGGTTATATCAAAACATAACCTAACTTTAGGTTTTTATCTGTCATTTCGTACCCGTGAGTGTTTTTCTTTGATTTTACGAAATTACCTGCAATGATGGCAGAAGCCGATTTATTAGATTAAGACTTGTTGGAATTGGAAATATTGGATGATGGTTTCCGTACCTATCATGAGCGACAAAACTATTTTGAAAGTATGGATGATCTAACATTTTTTCAAAAATTTAGGTTATATAAAGAAACAGTGGCCAATAGTCTTGTACGTATTCAAGAACAACTGGAATATCCCAATTGCGTCCGTTTTTTTGTTTTCGATAACACTATTGTATTGTGCCACAATTTTAATTAATAAAGCTTTATCATTTATAGTATAATTGGGCGAACGTTTTTTTTTGTTTTCATCTTTTTCTTTAGGCATATCCATTGCTACTTTTTAGCTTACAGAACACAATAACACATAACACAATAAGTTACTGTCAATAACTAACAGCTTTTTTTGAAAATATAATAAACCAAATGATATAAACGTCAAACGTCAAAATAATGTGAAGTTAGCTACATTCAAATAACACTAAAATTAGAGATGTGTGCTCGGTTTAACTAAACTTTGTTTAACTTTCATTGGTGCAATGCAAACATATTTAACCAGAGATTATTTTTTAAACGTAGATTAATTAAACCTTGATCAAAATAAAATTGGTACAAGTGGCCCTTACAGAGTTATTTTTTATTCACGCATCTCTACCCTCATATTATTATACTATTCACAGCGCAAGCGCTAGAACAGTAGGTATCATACGGTAGTTTCAAACTTCCCAAAATCGCAAAAAAAACGTCCTAGGCAAAAAATTCTTGGATGTCTTGAATGTCCGTCTGTCCGTCCAAACGAACTAACAACTCTTCTCTCTAGAATACGCATACCGGTAATATAAAGTATCGCCAACATCTCGGTTTGTTTGTAAACAAATAGGTATATTCAGGCCTGGATAATAACAATTACCAGTAACTGTTATTGTTGTCTCTGTTAGAACAAAGCTGTGCGAGTAAGACAGACAAATGTATATGTTGGCTACGTTTTTTTTTCAGTTTTTACAAATGAAATGTATTTGGGTAAAATGCAATGTACCATTTAAAAATAGTATATAATGGAATGCGGAGCACCTTATCTTACCTTTACTTAACTTGCCCTACTCTATACTACCGTACCGTACCATACCTTACCTTATCTCATCTTGTCATCTTATATTTTATAATTATTAAGTGTCCATTAGGGCAGACTAAACTGGTAAGTTTGTTTTCCAAATACGTTACAATAAAAAGCAATATAAACAACATAAAAAAATGTAAATAATGTTACGAAAATATCATAAATCAAACATTTCTTTATACGGAATACTAGGTCCGGTTTCAGTTCCATTGAAATAATCTCGAGCCATTGTAAAATAATAAACGTATTATATTACGATTTAAATAAATAAATAGTAAAACTTTTAAACGGAGGATTTATTGCAAAGAACTTTTACCTCAAGAAGGAACATGATGAAATCTACCGTATGCTGTGTTTGAAGCGTGAACCAACTACGGTGAGGGGCTGGTGGGGAGTGACTATTGTTTACACTTAGTACGCGTAAAGGGAGAGAAAGAATATGTAAACTCACAGTCTAATATCGTAAAATGACTGACAGGGGTACAGTGTTGCCGATTGGAAACATATACTTTGGATATTTTATTGTAAATTTTAAGAAACATTAGTTCTGTATGAGTTTTATATGAACTAGTAGTTTAATTTTAATAGATTTAAATATACTATATTATTAAACAAGTTGTATCGCGTTTCTGTTAAATAAACAAACAAAAAGATGAAACCTTCATAAACATTGGTCTGAAATTACTTCTTGAGGTAAAAGTTCTTTGATTTTATGCTTTCACTTGTCTTTTCACTTTTGAGCGACCACAGAGAGGATAAAGTATTGTTATGGTAAAAAAAAGTTTTTCAGGTTTTGATGATAACCGATTTTTTATATTTTGCGACTATTATAATCTCATAATCACACGTATTTTGCGTGTTCTTATAGGCCCATTAGAGGTTAGTACTTTTTTTCTTATGGGTTGGCAACAGGAAAATAAATATCGCTTGACGTTTTCTTTGCAAATGTCAACATCGCTTTGAAGTTTAATTTTCTACAAAATTTGGTTTTTAGGTTAATTTTTGCCGTGTTAAAAAAAAAAATAAAAAATTTACCGGTTTGTTGATGTTATTAAGAGTTATAGCAGTAACGTGACCCATTTTTTTAATTTTCTGGAAAAATCAGGGAATTTTAAACACCAGACAAAATCAGGGATGTTTTTTTTAATCAGGGATTGTTATTAAAACCTGCTGGTTGTTTGAGACAGACTGATAGACAAGACAATTTTGACATTTCCAAAGTCCAAACGAATTATACAAAAAAAAAAATTCTTTGAAAATTTAGGTTGATCACAATACTTTCTCTTTAGGAGTGAGTAAAAAACTACTGAACATTTTTGAAATATGAGGGAAAAATTAGCGAAATATCAGGAAAATTAAAAAGCTAAAATGTGTGGACACCCTGTTTTTCTATTTTTTTACATTTAACCACGAGATGTAAATATTCTCACAATTGCACTGTAAACACTTTTCGCCCAGCTTATCGACTATACATAAATATGTATATAAAATGCTATTTTTATTTATTAGCTACGGTAAGAAAATATTGAAAAAAAAGTTCATATCATTCTCTTAGCCATTAACTGCATCCTCCGATGCTGTGGCTGTTTTTTTCTTGTTTTATACAATTTCCGATGCATAAAAGATTTCTTTTCTTGGAATATGCATTAACGCCCAATAAAACTATGTGTCATTATGAACTTTATTTTATTATCCACCCATTTTTGCTACACCGCTCAAACGTATACGCGTATAGATAAGGTTTGGCTGGTGAATTGATAAAAAATGCATTTTTTTATGTAAATCAATATACCGGGTGAGTACTAGGGAAAGATGTTTTGCGGTTCGACAATTAACAAAATGGTAAATAATTTTTTTTACTAATAGCTTTAGAACATACCATTATTTATCATGTTTTCAGACTGTGAAATCAATTTTCTTTACCTATAGCAATAATAATTTTTTCTCTCCTAGTAGGAGTAAATTTTATAAACAATTGATTTCTGTCACTTTAGATGTTTTCTTTCTTTGGGCAATTTTTACTAATTAAACCCAGGAAAATAGCTTTAAATAACTTTGTATTTATTAATTAATTAATTTTAATTATTAGCAATTAATACAATGAATAATTAGCTAAATATTATGAAAAAGACAAAAAAAAAAACAAAATTTTTAAACGTCAGTTCAAAGTATTTAGTTGAGCAAATGTCATTGATCAAGGCTACTTGATTTTTATGAAAATTTCGAGAAATTCATTTCTGTTAATAATTTATTTTATTATTTGAATAAAAATTGTTAAATAGTGCTGGTAGTGAAAAAACTAATATATAAACTACGATAGAGAAGACTATTATAGCCTCGCGCTCCTAAATCCCTCGCTGCTACGTAGCTCGGGATTTAATACGCTCGGCTATAAAAAATGTCTTCTCTTGGTATACAGTGCGTGCATTAAGTCTGGAATTACCCGAATAACTTTTTAGTTACAAGTAAAATACAAAAATCCTCAGACAGGTCGATTTATATTTATAATTCTGCAAATTTTGGTCTAAAAAAAGTTATCAAAATTGGCACCCCCTTGCACCCTCACCCCCCAACTTTTTTTTTCAAATAGCAACCTACCTCTTGTGATACATCATTGGAAAGGTAATTTAATAAGCTTTCCAACAGTGTATGATAAAGCCTAATTTGTTAAAGGGTTTATGAAAAAACGCATGTTTTATTTAAACATTGTTTGTGTGAAATATTACGCATAATATGGTAATTGTTGCCCTATTTCCTACTTGGCACCTTCCTGAGAATCTAAATAAGGTTGTTTTTAAATTATTGTAATATTTTATACCCTGTTGAAAAATGCAATTTTTTTTCTTTTTATTGACCAATTTTATGTTTACTATTTAATCGATTTTAATCCCGTTTTTTTACTGTCCACTGTAAAAGAGCTGAAGGACATCAATTTGAACATTTATAGTGAACTAAAGTTATACTTTACATGTCTTTATAATAAACTAAATTGTGCATTTTATCATTAGCCCTTTACCAAATTAGGCTTTATTATACACCGTTGGAAAGCTTATTAAATTACCTTTCCAACGAAGTGTCACAAGGGGTAGGTTGCTATTTGAAAAAAAAAAGTTGGGGGGTGAGGGTGCAAGGGGGTGCAAATTTTAATAACTTTTATTACACTATAATTTGCAAAATTAAAAATAAAAATCGACCTATCCGAGGGTTTTTGTGTTTTACTTGTAACTAAAAAGTTAATCGGGTGATTCCAGACTTAATGCACGCACTGTATAATTACTATTATTATGTTAAGATAGTTTAAATTTGCAAATAAATATAAATTCCTATTGCGGTATTTACTAAACTATGTTTTAACACAACGCATTAACACAATTAAATCAAATAAAATAAAATTTTCATATGTAGTATCATTATTATCATCATCATCATCATCATCATCATCACCATTATCATCATCAACATAATCATCGTCATCAGTTGCAGAGCTTAAATACAGTATAACTGCTAAACCCTCAGACCAACAGTTCATTGTGTCCGCATTAACATCATTTGATGCAAAAGCAAATGTCATATCGTCACACCTTCTGCGTGTAGGGCTAGCCTACAAAGATGGTATGCATGTGTTTAAAATAGTATGATTAAAGGACAATATCCCGTTAAAAAAATTAAATGTTTTAGCCTCCTCCTATGATATAGAAGTACCCCCGGGCTACAGGAATATAGGTCGTTCATTTCAAGTCTGTTAAAGTAAAAAGCCTAATAGCTTTTGGTGGCCACCCGGTATCCCAAAGTAATCGTTTTAATATACTATGCTACTACCCTAGTACCACGCAGTCTTCGGCACAATTGGTTCCACCTTGACTGGGGAATGTATACTGTACACTCTAAATTTTTCCGTCAATTTTTCAGTAATATTAACTGTAATATTTAAATCAAATTCACCATGCCAGAACGTGAATTTACAATATTTATTAAAATTAACCTCAATATTACTCAGTTTAGTAAAATCTTAGCTCTTTTCCTGTCGCACCTTAAATTTGCCCGTCAATCTTTCAGTAGTATTAACCGTAATAATTAAAGCAAATTCACCATGTTCTGTCACATTCTGATGTGAATTTACAATATTTATTAAATTACCCTCAATATTATTTTAGCTCTTTTCCTGTCGGTACAATAATTTTGCATTAAAATTCATGCATGTGGTCCAAAAAATCGGCACTTTTACAATATTGATTGAAAATTACCATAATTATAGCTTACATTCTACAAAAGATAGCAGTAAAATTACCAAAATAAAAATTCACATTTTTACAGATAACAGTCAATTTACAGTACTAATTTAAATTTACCACTTTCTTTGCTGGTAACATATAACGTATTTGCTGTGAAATTACCACATTTTCATTTACAATGCGGTACAATAATTTTGCATTAAAATTCATGCATGTGGTCCAAAAAGCCGACACTTTTACAGATAGTCCCGAAAATTACAAGAGCCCGTAATTAAATTAAATTCGCTGCTTAAATTACTGATTACAGTACTGATTTAAATTTAACACTTTCTTTGCTGGTAACATATGACCTACTTTATTTGCTGAGAAATTACCATATTTTCATTTACAGTGTAGTATTATACTACATATTGTATGTTTAAAGGACAATATCACAAATGCCTTATTGATAAGTGCTTGTTGCAATGTTAAGGCTAATAGCCTTAGTCCACAGGTATTCCAAAGTCATCGTTTAAATATTGTATGATATAGTCTTCTCAAAAAAATAAAACACTGTATAAGAAGTACGTATTATTTGTTTTTATGGTGCAATGTTTTTATTGTATGTGTTGGGCGCCAACTTTGCAGTGTTTATCTATTTGCAGTAAATTTCATCGTAAATAATGAAGTGTCGAAGGTACGCACATACAGCATAAGTTATACGCAGAAAATTATAGTTGCAAGCGAGTGTGCAGGTGGAAACAAGTCGTAAAGATATGTAATGCTTCGCATTTCATAGTTACTCTTCACAGTGGATAGTATATTGCGTTTTCTCGTGATATCATGGGTGGCACAAGAAGTATTGCCTACGAATTATCTCCGTAACTATAAAAGATAACTTTTTGAAATTTACAGAGCTTGTATAAACCGTAAATGCCCCAATTTTGGCATGGTTATTAGAAAAAATATCACTTCCGGTCTAAGCGAAAGTGATATCAACTTTTGATTTTTAAATGGAACCCTGTATATTTGCTTACATTTTTAGATGCGTATTTAAATTATCTTTTCATCTATGTATCACGAGTCAATATTTGCGTTAAAAAAGGCGCCTAGGAGACATTTTTCATGAAAACAACATGGCGGTCCTATGACCTCCATATAGGAATATTTCTGAAACTTGACGTTTTAAATCTTTTAGTAGTAGGCTAAGAATTTACTGTTCATGTGAAACTGATTTTCTTTTGTTTTTATGAAAATGGCGTTATTTTAAAGTTTTTTTTATCATCAACTTTAACACCATTTTTCAAAGTTTCTTATTTTTTGAATTAAATGAAATACATTGGTATCCAAAAAAATTAAAATGAAATACATTTGTATCCAAGAATTTTTTGTCTAGGACGTTTTTTGGCGATTTTGGGAAATTCGAAACTTTCGTATAATACTATTCTAGCGCTTGCGCTGTGAATAGTATAATAATGATATTTATCCACAAACAAACCGTAAACATTAACATACCCCGATCTCTTAAAACGCATTATTCACACAAAGCAAATACCGTGGTCCCACGGCGGTTTGTTAATATCCACCTAGACAATAAATTAAAGGGTTTATACTTAGATAATTGCAGGGTATGGTGGATGAGCGAATCTGCAAGCAAGATGCAGGGGAATGGAAAATTAATATCACAAAAAATGGTCCAGGATACTGTTTTTTTCGTGTTTTCCAGTGATTAGCAGTACTCGGGGAATTTCCAGTACTCGCATAGCCTTTGCGGCATAGGCTCCGCGTCGACTCTAGCGTTGACGCGAGGTTTTAAATATTTACATTTTAGTTTATTTTTATATTGATTTTTTTTTAATGATTCCATTTAAACGAGTAAGGTGGGAAAAAAGTTACCGATAAATAAAAATTTTCGGCAGACTAACATCTCTACTCTAAATTTCTCTACTCCCTAACATCCCTACTCCATAACATCCCTACTCCATAACAACTCTACTCCGTAACATCTCTATATAGACACTCGATTAGCCACTTGTCTTAACTCAAAAGAATATTTGTCATGCTAAGTCACTGTCAAAAATGAATTCAGTTTATTAATTACTTACATATTAGTGCATGTTAAGAGTACGCGATCATTGTTGCTTTTAGAATAATTCATTTATGATTGTTCTAGATTTACATTTAAAGATAAACGTTTTCTAGGAAAAAAATAAAATAATCTAGAAGAAGAAGATTCTTTGTTCTTTGAACTGCTCATTTATTATTAAGTGGCTAATAAAGTGCATATAGTGTGGAGTAGAGTTGTTACGGAGTAGAGATGTTATGGAGTAGAGATGTTACGGAGTAGAGTTGTTGTGGAGTAGGGATGTTATGGAGTAGGGGTGTTAGGGAGTAGAGAAATTTAGAATAGAGATGTTAGTCTGCCAAATTTTCGTATTCTTTGAAAAACACCGATATTTATACATATGTATAGTTAATATGTATAGTCAATATTGTTCTGTGTAACAAATTAGTCGTTAAATGTTTCGATTTAGTGACCTTATAAAAATTTCCCTCATAGTTCGGAAAAATTATTCCGTAACCCTATGTTTCTGTGTTTATTTTCAACGCTGATGAGTCATAACTGAGTTTACGCCGACTACTGGGGATTAGAGAAAGGTATAGCGCATTTGCCTTCTGCACTTACAAATCTTTGGTTTTACCCTGTCTTCCTTCCTTCCTTCCTTCCTTCCTTCCTTCCTTCCTTCCTTCCTTCCTTCCTTCCTATTAGAATAAAAACTTAATGTTTAATTTTTCCATTTTTGATGAGTAATTTTGATCCAATCCCTGGCCCATATTATAAGATTTTTATTAATATATAAATAAATATTTATCGTATTACAAAATACCATTATTAAAAAATACCAATATCGCGCAATATAAATATATTTAGCGAGGCAAAACTTTAACATGAAAACTTTGCTAATATCAAAATGTAAATATTGATATTTATTGATTATTTATTTATTATTATATCCTACAAAACTGACGTCTACAGAAAAGGAGCATGTTCATTTATCGCAGTTTCGAGAAAAAATCATTCAAAGATTTGGACTTTTTCATTAGTGGATAAAAAGCTGGGTGTCTAGTAGGTTATCTACTGTAGATTTAAAAATTGAATATCATAGCTCAAGAAGACTCTACTTGTTAATCAAGCTAGCCTAAAACTTGTAATTTTATTAATTTTGAGGTTGGCCTACACTGTAAATGAAAATATGGTAATTTCACAGCAAATAAAGTAGGTCATATGTTACCAGCAAAGAAAGTTGTAAATTTAAATCAGTAATGTAAATTCACTGCTATCTGTAAAAATGTGAATTTTTATTTTGGTAATTTTACTGCTATCTTTTGTAGAATGTAAGCTATAATTATGGTAATTTTCAACCAATATTGAAAAAGTGCCCGGTTTTTGGACCAAATGCATGAATTTTAATGCAAAATTATTGTACCGACAGGAAAAGAGCTAAGATTTTACTAAACCGAGTAATATTGAGGTTAATTTTAATAAATATTGTAAATTCACGTTCTGATATGGTGAATTTGCTTTAATTATTACAGTTAATACTACTGAAAGATTGACGGACAAATTTAGAGTGCGACAGGAAAAGAGCTGAGATTTTACTAAACCGAGTTGAGTTGAGGTTAATTTAATTTAGAGTGAATTTTTTTTTTGCTGGAAACAAACCTATATTCTTCTAACACTCTGTATCGTAATAATTGTTGGTTACATTGCTACAAGAATCTATAAAAGATAAATATATGGACGTACGGCTCTACCAAGGGGTGATTAAAATGGGTCGTAATTGTCGATCGCTGGGGCCCGAGTCCGCATCAATAATGCACTCTCAATGCTATCTACTCTTTCGGATCGCCAAGGAATTATTTACGACTTGTGATTAATTCATTTGCTGGTGGTTTTAGATTTTAGCGCGACTAGTTTATTAATTAGATGTTAATGCAAGTAATCCGCACAAGTATTGAAACACCAGCAATTTATGTGCTTTAAAACTTAAAAAGTCCAAACCTACCCACTATTAGTCACCTTTCATGTCACAACTTGAAGAATCATCTAGAACAGACTCTGTTGATTGTTATTTATGTGTGTATCCTTGTATAAATAAAATGCATTATAATGTTATAAAAACTATTTCAAACTTAACTAAAAAATATATTATTTTGTAAATAACTAAATTGTTATCTTAGATATATAATATGTTCAAACCCATATTCTCTTGTTTCAAGGCTGGCATTTTCTTGAACCAAAGTCAATGTCCTTGAATGAAGAGCACGGGTTTTGGAATAAAAATCCGCGCTCTTTATTCAAGGAAATTGACTTTGGTTCAAGAAAATGCCAGCCTTAAAACAAGAGAATATGGCTTTGAATATATCCAAAGACACGTGTCCTTGGTTCAAGGAATCCGTTTTTTCTATACATCTATATCAAGCGAATTGAGTAAAATTTATATTGTAAAAGAAGTTTTAAAATACATAAGTTCTCTAGTTTTTTTGCAAGTTTTGCCAAATGGTTAGAAAATTTTTATATTATTTTAGACGCAGATTATTCCCAACACAATTTGACTTCTTGCACTTATTTTTTTTAATTTATTTTAATAGAATAGAATTTATTTGTGCCATAAATTATAAAATTTTTACACAAGTCAATCAAAATAATGATCAGAATTGTAATTTTACACGATTAAAAATGTAATTTTACATAGGTATTAAGTTTATTGACACAAATTTAACAAACTGTTTTTACTTGTTTCAGGTATGTTTCGGCAAAATTCCACCGACCAGTAGCATTTCTAATTAATATAAAGGAAGATCAAGTAGGTATTTTTATCATATAAAGATATCCTTCAGTAATTTGAACTCGTATAAAAGTTTTCTAAACTTTAAAGTTGGTCCCAGACACAGCGAGATTATTATTATATTTAAAAGGCAATAGCCGTCGTACGTTCCAAACCAGTTCAGAACTGCAAATTTCGATTAAGCTACGGTTTCCTCCAAAAATCGCAGTCGCTGACGACTGCCACCAGGTAGCCGCGACCGACTCGTTGAGACATCTCCAATGCATTTTAAATGTACCTGTTTCCCTAGCTGCTGCCCAGTCGTTACTACTGACTACCGGTCGCAGTTCGTTTGGTCGCCGGTCGCTTGACCGATCCGGGAGCATTCGTCACGAATTTGACGGTGAAACAGGTGGTTTTGAACTGTGACAAGTGTCTTTCACTGTTTCACTCAATTAGAATTGCTTAAAATCCTTCCACCTCTCTCAGCCGAAACATCTCATCAACATTTACCCTTTTACATTCCCCAAGGAAAGTCTTGCGCTAGTAAAGAAATTTCGAAAAAAAAATATTACTTTTTTTTACGTTTCCGGAGTTTTTATATTCAAAAAATATGATCCGTCAAAAAAATAAATCTGTCTGTCGGTCTGTGTGTCCGGGAAATTTGTGATCACGATAACTCCAAACTCCAAACGCTTCGGGTTAAAGACTTCAAATTTGGACTATAGGTTGATTATCCAAAATTCTAGGCTGGGATTGTTTTTGGTAAAAATCGGATTGGGGTAAAATGGGGTAAAAACAATTTTTTCAAAACATTTTTTTTTTCAATTTACTTTTTGTTTTACGAAAAAGGAAATTAAAAAAAAATTGTTTTTTTTTTTAATTTTGTTTTGTTTTTGATTTTAATGAAAGTATTATTCTGTTTGCAACAGTATGTTCAAGTATTACGTAACGCAAATTATGATCATTTTGGACTTTTTAACAGAATGGCGACTGGTGACTGGTGAGACCGAGGAAAACAGGTAGAGTCGTAACGACCTGGTCGCGGCTACCCGGTCGCAGTCGTCAGCGACTGCAACTTTTGGAGGAAACCGTAGCTTAACAAAAACAAACCTACCATCTTGCTAACTTGAGACCTAGATCTGGTATCACCACTCTAACCAAATGGTTATCCCCGCAATGAATTGCCAATACCATAATATTAGGGTTAATAATATATGTTATTTTTCACTTTAAAATCATAGAGAAGGATTTTATTTTAAAAACTACCTCTTCTTAGATAATTCTTACAAGCATATTGCAGAAAAGATCGCGAGACAAGATATGCGGGTGATAGCATCTTTCCACGGTCGCTCACGATTCGCTTAATACGAATGCCTCGGTCACGGTATTTTTTCATTTTTGACCACTCATCGAGTAAAAGAGATATTAGTCATTTATTACCAAAATCCGACAAATACTTCCTGCACCATTGGCCTTAAAAATTTTAAATTTTAAAATGGTGGATTTTGTAGTACTGAGTAAAACAAGGCCAAAATAATCTAAGATGCAGTTTTTGAGAAAATCTATTTTCAATTATTTTTTCTTCCCCTTTCTCTTCCCTTTATTTTTCTTCCTGTTTTCTTTCTTATTTCTATACTATTTAATTTAAAAACTATCTTTGCACTATTGTTCGTTATTTTTCTTCTAGAAAAATGGCCTTATCCTTTTTACGGGTGGAAACTCCTGTTATTGAAATTGACCGAAAAATAATTTTTTTTTGCATTTTCGAGCCATGTCATGGAACGTCCAAAAAATGTAAAAAACTGGATGTTAAAAAAATGTTTGTCTGTGTGTCTGTCTGTTTGTAAACCTTATTACCTTGTAACGGAGTATCAGTTCTTTTACCGAAAGTATAGGTACCTTTGTTATTTGCGTCGCAATAAATATAGCGTAGGTCAAGGGAGGTAAAAGGGTAAAAACTATTAGCGAGATCTCGCTTGTTATTTATAGTAGGACAAAATTTGAATAACGTTAAAAATTATTTTTAATTCCATACAAAAAGATGTGTAATCATTTTTATCGTAGAGCTATTAGTTACCGAGATATAGGCATTTAAATACAGCCTGTTCCAGAACTCGCGTACAGAAATTTGAGGGTATTTTAAAAACCCTCTGGAAAATATGAAAAAAATTTCAAAAAAAATCCATCTTCAATACTGATTAAAAAGGAAGCTATTTAATCTGACCAATCCTGTTGCTGATGTTAAATTACCTACAAATTAGTTTTTCCCTACTTATTAGTAACTATGGTTGCATTTTAATTGTTGACGCGTGCATTGTTTGAGACTTTCAACTTTAGAATCTTTTTAGGTTATTATATTTTGACAAAAGCGACAGTGGCTATCAAATATTCAGTTTTTATAGGGTCACTCCATCCGGCGGTGGTTTTTTTGTCATTAATAAATATTTATGTCACATTAATCACCATGTCAACCTACAGAATATGTACCTACAATAATTAAATTTGCTTCCGTAGCTACAAATTCAACTTTTAAAGGTGATTTAACATCAGCGACAGTATTGGTCCACTTAAAGCGTTCTTTTTTGAATTGAGCGAAGATGGATTTTTTTTTGACATTTATTTCATATTTTCCATAGGGTTTTTATACCTTTAAATTTTTGTACGCGAGTTAATATATTTTTTTATTTTTGAAATTTAAATTAATTTAATTTTTTTTATAACATTCTCTGATAATGCCAAATGGCACGAAAAAAAAACAATCCGGTAAGCTATAAAGAAAAAACAAAAAGAAATGGTTCAAAAATATAGGAAAAGTGACGAGTTTGTGAAAAAAAAAAAACAAAACAATAATATTACTGATAAAATTTATAGGATAATTACGCTAAACAAACAACATAATGTTTTAATATAATGTCAAATATAAAGTTTATCAGCTTGTAAAATAAGAGGATCGATAGAGATCGGAAGAAATATGATATGTGATCGAACAGTGCGGCCTTGGTAATGCTTCATAATGCGCTTTTACGGAATTCACCACGCGTCAATTAACACGCTGCATTCCGGAAAATCATATAAAATAAGTGTGAACATATTTAATTAACGTCAACTTTAT
This sequence comes from Brachypterus glaber, assembly GCA_958510825.1. NCBI lineage: Eukaryota > Metazoa > Arthropoda > Insecta > Coleoptera > Kateretidae > Brachypterus > Brachypterus glaber. The sequence continues at coordinate 9,844,629 of OY294045.1, forward strand.
TATATTGGATCATGTTACCCCGTTGCAAAAAAAACTGCAATGAATGAACTAATTTGATCGAAAGCGTTAATTAATTTAATATTTCTACTACGCATTAGCTACACTTTAATGAGCTATTAGGGTGCATATGATAGTTTTACCTATTTAGATCCATACTGCCATTCTAAGCTGAAAGGTCCTATCTACATAGGTTTAACATATACAGACAGGACCTTTCGGCTTAGCGAGGCAGCATATACCCGGTAACACATGAAGTGTTGAAATTTGAAATTTGAGGGTATATTAAAAACCCTCTGGAAAATATTAAAAAAATTTCAAAAAAAAACCATCTTCAATACTGATTAAAAAGAAAGCTATTTAATCTGACCAATCCTGTTGCTGATGTTAAATTACCTACAAATTAGTTTTTCCCTACTTATTAGTTACTATGGTTGCATTTTAATTGTTGACGCGTGCATTGTTTGAGACTTTCAACGTTAGAATCTTTTTAGGTTATTATATTTTGACAAAAGCGACAGTGGCTATCAAATATTCAATTTTTATAGGGTTACTCCATCCGGCGGTGGTTTTTTTGACATTAATAAATATTTATGTCACATTAATCACCATGTCAACCTACAGAATATGTACCTACAATAATTAAATTTGCTTCCGTAGCTACAAATTCAACTTTTAAAGGTGATTTAACATCAGCGACAGTATTGGTCCACTTAAAGCGTTCTTATTTTTGAATTGAGCGAAGATGGATTTTTTTTTGACATTTATTTCATATTTTCCATAGGGGTTTTATACCTTTAAATTTTTGTACGCGAGTTAATATATTTTTTTATTTTTGAAATTTAAATTAATTTTATTTTTTTTATAACATTCTCTGATAATGCCAAATGGCACGAAAAAAAAACAATCCGGTAAGCTATAAAGAAAAAACAAAAAGAAATGGTTCAAAAATATAGGAAAAGTGACGAGTTTGTGAAAAATAAAAACAAAACAATAATATTACTGATAAAATTTGTAGGATAATTACGCTAAACAAACAACATAATGTTTTAATATAATGTCAAATATAAAGTTTATCAGCTTGTAAAATAAGAGGATCGATAGAGATCGGAAGAAATATGATATGTGATCGAACAGTGCGGCCTTGGTAATGCTTCATAATGCGCTTTTACGGAATTCACCACGCGTCAATTAACACGCTGCATTCCGGAAAATCATATAAAATAAGTGTGAACATATTTAATTAACGTCAACTTTATTATATTGGATCATGTTACCCCGTTGCAAAAAAAACTGCAATGAATGAACTAATTTGATCGAAAGCGTTAATTAATTTAATATTTCTACTACGCATTAGCTACACTTTAATGAGCTATTAGGGTGCATATGATAGTTTTACTTATTTAGATCCATACTGCCATTCTAAGCTGAAAGGTCCTATCTACATAGGTTTAACATATACAGACAGGACCTTTCGGCTTAGCGAGGCAGCATATACCCGGTAACACATGAAGTATTGCCTACGAATTATCTCCGTAACTATAAGAGATAACTTTTTGAAATTTACAGAGCTTATATGAACCGTAAATATACCCATTTTGGCGGTCTAAGTCTAAGCGGAAGTGATACCAACTTTTGATTTTTAATTAGAATCCTATATATTTGTTTACATTTTTAAATTCTCTTTTCATTGGTACATCACAAGTCAATATTTGCATTAAAGATGGCACCAGAGGAGCCATTTTTCATAAAAACAACATGGTGGTTCTGTGACGTCCATATTGTAATATTTCTGAAACTTGTTATGATAGTAAAAAGCCAAGCAAGCCAAGTAGGTTAGTTTGGCAAAAAAAATAAATAAATAATATTACAGGATTCAACATGTTAAGATAGAGGGAAATCTAAAGATTGCGTATTGACTAAAACCCGTGTATATGTTTACTATAACCTGTGTATATGTTTACTTGAACAAATCAGAAATTATATATTAATAATAGAATCATTTAAGACCTTTCACTACATACACTACATACACTGAAAAAAATATTTTGTAAAATTACCATAACTATCGCTGGTTATTTTTTGCCAAACACTATCAAAGTAAATTTATTAGCATATTATATTTTTACTATTAGTTATGTAAAAACACGTACTAAATTATTTTCTAAAATTACAAAACATTTTAAAATTATCACAATAGTATTGATAATATTACAAAAGAATACTTAAAATTACCATATATATATATTTCCAATCGTTGTTTATATTTTTGCATTTATAATAGCAGTTTTAATTTCTTTTATAGTATATTTACAAAAATATTGTAAATTTATTTCTTAAATAAACAACTTATTTGTAATTCTACACATTATTATTACAAATATTTCACATATTTACGATAACTATTACAGTGTTTTTACAAATTGCAAACAAGAAGTTTACATATTTTTTTAACGCAGTGTAATTTCTTATTATTTTTGTGAAATGTTATCGAAATTTAAAATTATTTTGCAAAATTAATAATGAAATTATTTTTTTTTTAAATTACAAATAAAACATATAAACTGAAAGGTGTTTTTATTACATAAATATTTTAACAAACTATACTAAAAAGTCCAAACTAGAATAATTGTCTGTGTATACAGGGTGTTTCAAACTAACTAAGACTATCTCTATTTGTTATTAACACAAATAAAAACCTATTCTTAAAAAATTTACCTGCCGACAGCTCTGCACAACGATGCTAAAATGTAACCTACACCTACTACAAAATATCATCTAAATAACAAAGATAACTTATTTACCGATTATAAATATAACAACACTAAACAAAACACAGCTAAATTAAAAAAAAAACATTTGCCGGCGTCTCACAACAACGTACTACGGCATAAACTGGTGCAAGGAAGAGCACGCATCAAGCTGTTCCGCTTCGTTGCTAGTCTTATTAAAGTTAAGTCACAATAACTGTAGTAATAAAGCAATTTTGTTTGTAAAATTAATAAGGTTTTGTTAATTTACATTAAAAGATAAAAAGTTCTTTAAAATTCATTTGTACTTGTACAATGCCTATAGTAAAATTCGTAATGGATAAAGTAAAAATACTGATTATTGTATAAAACTAAAAACAGTTTGCTAAATAACATTTTGTAAAAATATATATATTTTTTTATGTTCACTAAGATAATTATACATTATTATTGCTATTTAAATTTACTAATTATTGTGTAATTTTACCCCTAATTTTTTCAGTGTACATACATACGCATCATAAATGATCTTAGCAGTATAAGTAATGGCTGAAAAAACTGTATTGTTTGTCTTTGAATTATAAGTTACTATACATATTTTAAACAATAATAATTATAATTATTAAACACAATATGCAATAAATAAACTCATACATATATTTAAGTATTAACTTGTATATTGTATTGTTGTAAAATTTAAATCTAATTACATATGCATTATATCACAATAAAATTAAAGAATAAAACTTAAATGTTAATTAATAACGATCATTACGATTGAATTTAATTCATGAATGACTAAAAAGTTACATATCTCTGTAGGCAATAATTATTGTAAAAAAAATAATGCCTCATCACCTTTGATAATAATGAAAAGTCCAAACGTTAGTTTAATAAAGAAATAATAGAATCAAGTATAATTCTGTTCTGTTTCTTTTTAAGATTCTAAATAATATTATTGATTGTAAAGAGCTACTCCATATGCTGCGTTTTAATATACCTAGAAATGCTTCTAGAAATCCTCCACTTTTCTTAATTCCCACATGCAGAACTAATATATTTATGTTTTCACCTATTAATAATATGTGTAGAATTTACAATGGTGTCCAGGGCAATTTGGACATTTTTAACTGTAAAATTTCTAATATTAAGAGACTTACATTTGATTAACAATGGCTTTATAATATATTTATAATATAATAGGTATGTCCCACTGATTACATTATTTATATTTTGTATTATTATTAGTTTTGTGATCGTTGTAACTAACTCTGTAATTGGGTGTATTCCTGTCGAGTTTTTTATACATAAATAAATAAATATAACAAATCAAAAAAAATATTGCTTCACGTTGAATTATACCATATTTTTATAGTATATTATTTTGGGAAATAGCAAAAGCTGTCTTAGATTAGGAAAATTCCACAGTATACAAAATAGCTAATACACGGAAAGAAATTAGTGGGCTCTGCGCTATACATTATAAGATATTTGGTAACAGTGGCAAATTATAGTGATTTAAGCTATAGATTATAAGGGACACAATAACTAATAATGTTAAAAATAAATTGGAAACGATTATATATATTACAGACACGATTATATTTATTACAGGCACTATTATAAATTTACAGAAATTTTATTATATTATAAAAATTATTAGCACGGACAATAATTAAATCTATTTAAGCTATAAATGCCATACTATTTGTTATATTTCATTATTCACTAAACAATTAAAGTATTTCATATAAATTTTTACACTGACTGCCATAATTGTAAGAGAAAGCCTTGTATTTATATAATAAGCGATTATAATTTGCTTGGTATGTGTGTTATAGCGCTCCTAGCTATAATTTTTTTTTTCCGTGTAGGATCTTTCGAATTTAAACTTAAAAGATTATGTTATGGCTTTTTATTGCTTATCATGAAAGTTGCTTAATGTAAAACCACTTTAAAATATAGTATAGTCCAATACTATGGTCTGTTTCTTCAAGCAGATTCGAATATTGGGTGTGCGAATATACTGCGTAGTTTATTTTATGAAAGATGACTATATTCTATACACAAACATATACTATTCAAACCTGTTGTAAAAATATTTACAGTGCGATTTTTAATTCACTGTCTTGCTTGAAAACACAGACCATAGTAGATAAAAGTGTACATTGGAATTGAACATCACAATAGTCACTTCTTTGACGTTTCTTTAACAACTTCTTATAAATATTTTAAATTAAAGAATTCGTAGAACATAATATTTAATCTGTTTCTTACGAAGAGTAAAATAAAGTGATACGAATCACTAGACGTCATGACTTTTTTCTTTCCTTTAATGTAACTGATCAGAATTTATAAGTTCAAGATCAAATCACTTTTAAATGTTGAGTGTATAATTTTTTTATTTCTGTAGCTAATAAAGCATAAAGATCTCCACTATACGCTGACAGATACAAGTTAAATATATTTAAATGCGAAAGATATAGCTGATATTATAAGACATCTGTGTAATTTTCATATGAAATAATCTATACTAATATTTTTCCTACTTTGACAGAAATTCTTAAATGCGATACAAAAAAAAAATAAAGAAGAAAGGCAGTCCTACTTCACGAATAGTTGCAAAAACTGGGCAACGTCGCTTAGTAAATAGTCTAAGTCTATTAGCCTCCATTATAAAAGGCTTTATTTATTAACTATGCCTGTCTATTCGATCCTTACGTACTATTTAAAACAATTCTTGTAGGCTAGCCCCACCCCTTAGGGAGCGTTCAAGTATTACGTAACGCAAAATTTGGCCATTTTGACCCCCCCCATGTAACGCGGCGTAACATTTTCGAGACCCCCCCCCCTATTTGTTACGTAACATTTTACAAAAAGTAAAAAAAAATGAAAAGAAATTTTGCTTTATGGTTTAAACCGGTTTTTAACCGGTTATTGCTTCCGTGTTTTAACCCAAAACCGGTCTGATGTAATTTCCGAAACCGGTTAACCGAAAACCGGTTATTGGCTATGGTTTTCCATCTCTAATTGTTTTTGTTTAGAGGATTTAGTTAACTGTTATCCACGCCGTGTGCAATAAAATTTGCAAGGAATCCGTCTCTTTAAGCCTAGATCGTTATTAAAAAAGTGATCCAATAAACATTTTATAAGTTTATAATTTTTTAAGTGTTACGTAACATTTTTACTGATACCCACTCTGTAACGCGGCGTAACGTTTTCGAGATTGGCTTGGCTGTTTTTGATCAGAATATCGATAAGAATAACTTTTCCAAAATTTGACCAAACCAAAACCACTTTTGCATAAAAAGGGAGCGAGCTTAAAAATGAGGAGGTAACATGCAAACCGTGTTTTGTCACATCCAAAAGTTTTATCAGGAAACACAAAAAACTTATTTAGAACAAAATTATAATATTTTCTTGTTATTAATAGCTTGTACAGATTCCAGATACACTGTAGATTAATACTTAACATATTTTTTCAAAAGCATACATAAGAAATATGAAAAAAATGTGAAATAAAATCGGACCAAACACGTTTTGACTGAACTGAGGGGACAAAGCATGTTTTGAAGGAAAACAACTTGGAAAAAGCTCAGTTTGAACGAAATTAGTTTATTAAGGGATCATTCTGGTTAAAAATTTTCAAAAAATTTATCGTTTTCTTTTACATTTTTCGAAATTAAAACGCGTTTTTCTCAATAGTATATGTAGACTTTTTGATAAATTTTCATTAAAAAAAAACTTTAAACGCGTTTTTCTCAAAACAACGTTTTTTCGGTCGGCTTAAATGAAAACAAACACGCAGTCAAATGACCGAAAATCAGCAATCCTATTGGCCAGGTTGACAAAGCATGGTTTGATCTGAAACTGAGAGGTGGACAAAACACACTCTGATTGAAACCCTAGTTTTTAACAATTATTTTAAATAGCTAAAAGCATTTTTTAATTGAAAAGTGAGGTTGGTTCATGTGCAAATGACATAGAAGACTCTATCAATAACTCGTTTTCCAAAACAAGTGGACAAAGCACGGTTTGTATGTTAACTCCTCAAATACGTTTGAAAAATATAGTCTGGTCAATAGTTATGAACTTTTTTGTGGGCCGGTGTTATTATTTTCCATTTTGTTTTATCATTTTATCAGAAAAGAAAGCAGGTGTCACTGCTAAACACTTCATTGTTACTTCCTAATGCCGGGTTTCCATTGTAGCATAACAGTTTCCCATAATTTTGCAGGAGAAGTTAGAGATCTACATTGTTGGTATATATTTTCCATGTGAAACTGTTCGTTGTAAATTATCTTCCAAATGAAGGACAATAATTAAATATGTAAATAAAGAGTACACTGAAATAGTAGTATCACTTATTATCAGTGATCGGACTTTGGATTTTTTAACAGGTACGCATTAAGGAAAACAGAATAATTTCATAAAAAGCAAGATCATTTAAATTGTATTTAAAGTAACAAAAATACATTATTATTGTTATGTAATTCTTGGTTTGTTTAATTTTAATTTCATTTAATTTTGCTCTTTTGTCTAATGTATTATTTTAAATATTCCTGTGCACAGGATTTCACATGTGAAATCAAACTAATTTAAATACCTACAGTCCAATAAAATAAAAAGTAAAACAAAAAACAATGTGTACATAAATATGTTTTTTCCTTTTTTAAGATAAGCGAACAGATTTCAATATTCGGTCTGGTTCCTAGGTTGTTAAATATAAAATAGAAATTAAGGAAACGTTCAAGTATTACGTAACGCAAATTTTGATCATTTTGGACCCCCACCCCCTCTGTAAAGCTATTTTCCTATACCATTAACATGGGCGTAACACTCTAAAATGACGTTTACTAATTTTGATTGTCACTTTTCAACCGTTATCATAGGCAACGAGTGGAAATAGGCACTATCTACTAACTAGGTCGTAGGAAAATACGTTTTTCTTTGCACCACTTACATCGGTAGACGTAGAAAGGTCATTTTGTTTACATAAATGGGTTTTAATACAAAAAGTAATGCATTACTTCAAAAAAATTTAGAAAAGATTTTAATAATTTACTTTGAAAATAAAATACTTGAATAATTTCTTACATAACGCTTTTATTTACTATAGTAATACCAAAAAAATATCTGTATACAATACAAGTAATATTGTTATTAAATACTATAAATCACGTTTTCCTTAATGCGGACCTGTTAAAAAATCCAAAGTCCCATCACTGCTTATTAGAGATCAAATGATAGGGTACACAAAAATAAAGGATATCTTGAATCAAAGCAAAACGATCTTGAACCAATGCCGCAATGGGTTTGGATATGTTCAACGCCATGACTGTCTTGGATCAAGTCCGCCGTTATCTTGGCATTTGAGATCCTAGATTTAAGGACATTTCCTTAAATCAAAGCCACTTAAACCATTTATTTAAGATCATATTATCTTAAACCAAGTATGTAATTATCTTGATTTAAGATCATATTATCTTTATCCAAGATCATATTATCTTACACCAAGTATTGGTTTCAGATAATATAATCTTAAATGAAGAGAATTATAATCTTGATTTAAGATTATAATTCTCTTGATTCAAAATCATATCAAATTTAAAACTAGTGATTTCTTATGGTTTTATTTTCGATACAGGTTTTGGATTTAGGTTAAAATAAACCATTAAATTTCTAATGTTTTCTAATAGTCCAGTCCAATAACGAGGAATTCCTATTGCAATAAATATACATGAGCTGATATTTTAAAGGGTAGTAGTGGATGGTAACAGAACACTTCTGTTAGTTTTTCACGGGGTGGTTTGCGTAAGGGCTGTCCGCTATTTTGAATTTTAGGGGTATCTCGCTAAATATGTATTTTACGATAAAAATGCGTATAACTAATTTTGTCAAGGAGAAAATTTTCAATAATTTTTATTGGATTATTTTTTTTAAGCATTAATAACAATCCAGTTAAAATGCTCAAAAGTGGCCATGATGGGGGTGAAATTGTTTTTTTTTCGAAACAAAACCGTAACTAAAGACGGAAACAACGATTTACCGCGCAAGGACACTAAGTTTGCAACACTTACCGCAGGGGTACATGTAGACACAAGACTACTATTTCTAATTTTATAGAGTGATTCCATTAAAAAATGATTTCATGAATTGTCACACATATAAGTGTCAAAAATATTATTAATAAAATACTATTTTAAATCCTTGGTAGTGAGAAAAACGTTTTTTTTTGTCTTCGGTCGTGTTTATGAACCTCAGCTCCGCTTCGGTCCACAAAATAACAATAACCTAGGAGTCAAATAACTATTACCTTAGGGAATCATTTTTAACATGGGATGTTTTTCCTGTGAGTTCCTAAATATAAAATAAATTAAAATATATATCCGCAATATTTCTTTGGTTATCTTATTCCCCTTCAAATGCACGTGGGCGAAAGCATAATTATTGTAATTTAATGGATTAAATTAATTTAACTTTATTTATGTAGTCGATTACACGAAATTGGACCGAGTCTAATTCGAAGGACAAATACTGTAACTTGAGTAGATTTAAATAGATAATCTGTTTTAAATAGATGGCTTGGTTTGTGATTAAAATGATTATTGTTTTTTATCAAAAGTTCAGATATCGATTAAAAATTTAAAACTCATAATTAAGACTACTTAAACTACCTTTTTGAATATATTTGATATTCCAAGCTCTTAAAATGTAGGCAGGGGGCATAAGGCGAAAATTTATTTAATGGAAAGGGGGTAGTTTGATACATCATTTTAAGGCTTATAAAATTTTCTATTTGACAATATATTTTTTTTAATTTTTTAGACATTTTTTTGAGGCTTTAAAATAGGGTTGAAAATGGGATTTTTTGGTTCGGACTTTCTAGAAATTTTTTACATTTTGGGGGTGCTGGAAAAAAATGATAATAACATTTTTTGTGTAGTTTTATTAAACTTTTTATGTGGTTGTTAAATTTTTCTTCTATTGTTCTATTGTAAATAAATAATAAAAAAGTTACGACCAAAACAAAAATTTAACCCCCCTTTACCCGCTTCCCCCAACAGATTTTGCTCAAATATGAACTTGTCCAAGATAATATAAAAATACACCTGCATACTAAATTTCAAGTCGCTAGCTCAAGGGTTCTTAAGTTATCGTGGATTCAGACAGACAGACCGATAGACAGACATCATTTTTGTTGTTGCTTATTTTCATTTTTCTCGACGTTTCAGGAAAAAATAAGATGATTTAAGCCAAAAAAACAAAAATTGATTCTTTTTTTGGATCACAATACTTTCTTTTGAGAAAGTAAAAATTTTCTTTTCATTTTTCCTTCAATTTTTGTTTTTAATTTTTAAATCTCCAACTGCAACTAATACTTTTATCGATTTTAATACATTGTAATTTATTGCGAGTTTCTTCACAACCTTTCAAAATTTGCCGACTAACCCTAAAATTTACCAGCTGCCAAAAAAATTATTAGTTTAACCCCTGAGCAAAACGGATGACAAAAAAGCTTATTACCTTTGATAATTTTCCGAATTTCTTTACACCTGAGCAAAACTAACACAAAGAAACCATTTTGTAGATTTTCCGATTCGTCTGAAGTTTGCCGACTGCCTTATTTTTCTCCAAACAAAACTAATGACTAAAAAATGGTCACCTATCTTGTCTTAACAAGATTGCCGCTTCGTCTAAAGTTTGGCGACTCCTTATAAAAATACCGACTGGGTCATAAAAAAGTTTTTCCTATCATACAACTTTAAATTTTTCCTTAAATTTTCATATCGATCGGGTATTCTTTTCTGGCTTAGTTTTATGTGGAGCTATACTAGTTGTTTGTGTGCTGATCCTTCTGGCAATAAAAAGGAAAAAAAACCTGTAAAATTTTATAGAATCTAACACAGTGCGACCCTGTTAAGAATAGATTTTTTAGAATGACCACACAAATTTTCTTTTAGTTCTTGATAGTAGGCTATTCCCTCATTACATATCACTAGTCACCTAAATCGCAGCTGCTCCTTCTTGGGAGCTTTTTAACTTTTTCTGCTTTTTTTATTTATTTTTTTTTTTGTATTATTAGAAAAAAATCAATTATCATTAATACTTTGGTAGTGCCATACCGAAGGTAAAGGTAGTATAGTATTAACAACCAAAAAAATAATTGGTTGGTCATTCCAAAAAGCCTAAACCAAACTCTCAGTGTGCGTCATCAAGAATTTATTGGCCGAAAACAACCCGTCGGCACGATCCAAAAATTTTGAAAACAATAATATCAATGTCATGGCATTATAAGTTTCTAAAAATATTTATTTCATCAAAATTAAATTAATTATGGCCTAAAAAGTATTTTCTGTAAACTAAGAAGAAGGAATAGTGAAGAAATGGAGATATGATCTGAAATCCTATTGAAAAATTTACAGTGACTGAAATCTACTTCTGCGATATGTTCCTGTTTGTATATTTATTTGTCAAAATTAATGGAGAGCCCCTAGCGCAAGCATAAAGCTTATTTGGGGCTCTCCATGCCTCTGTGTAACTGCTCTAAAATAAATAAATAAATAAATAAATAGGGAATGGTCTCCCGGTAGTAATTTAACATAACAGCTTAAAAATTATTTGGTATATCAGTTTGTTTATATTTATTTTTAAACAAACAAAACAGAGACACACGTCATCGAGTATTTGTTGGTTAAAAACTAACCCTCAGCACGATCCGAATATTTTGAAAATAATAGGGAATGAAAGTACTTTACATAGCAGCGTAAAAATGATTTGGTAGATCAATTTGTTTATATTTTTAAGCCTACAAAACAGAGAAATACCGCCATCGAGCATGTGTTGGTTGAAAACTACCCCTCAGCACGATCCCAAAATTTTGAAAAAAATAGGGAATGGTCTACCGGTAGTACTTAACATAACATACGTATTTTATGTAAAGTACTACCGGGCGACCATTCCCAATTTTTTCACAAAATTTTGGGAACAGAAAAAGCTAAAAATCTCTCAAAAAGGAACAGCTGCGATTTAGGTGACTAGTGGTATATAATGGTATATATACTATCAACAACTAAAGGAAAATTTGTGTGGTCATTCTAAAAAACCTAAACATAACAGGGTCGCACTGTGCTAATATGTGCTTTATTTTTAATATTCAGTCATGACTCATCAACGTTGAAAATAAACACAGAAACATAGGCTTACGAAATAATTTTGCCGAATTAGGAGGGAAATTTTAAAAAGTCACTAAATCGAAACATTTGACGACTAAATATATGTATATATATATCGGTGTTTTTAAAGAAAAAACCGACATTCGATTTTTATCTTGTAAGAATACGAAAGTTTATATTTTTATTCATCGATAACTTTTTTCCCACCTTACTCGTTTAAATGGAATCATTAAAAAAACTCAAGATAAAAAGAAATAAAAATGTAAATATTTAAAACCTCGCGACAACGCTAGAGTCGACGCGGCGCCTATGCGAGTACTGGAAATTTGCCGAGTACTGTTAATATTCTATTTTTCCTTGCCGTAAAATCTTTTCATCGTGCACAATTTTTTGATTTCAAGAAACGTCAGACTATAATAGTTACATAATAGTTATATAATATATATTATATGAAAGAAAATTTACTTTGATACATTTTATATATTATCTAAAATAAAATGCATTTTTGCTTTTGATGAATCAAGTTTTTAATGATACTTTACATTGCATCAAAGAAAATTTATATGAAAAGATATCTTTAATCAAAAAAGTTTAGTGTAGTTTTGTTAATATTAAATCTTAGTTTACGTAAAAAATATACACTGCCACACTTTAAATTCGGGACACCTAAAAAATTGCCATTTTTTAAATTCAAATATTTCGAATACTACTTAATGGATTTGACTGATTCTTTTTTTATAGGTGAATTTTTTGTTTTAAAGCTTAAACAATCTCTATTTTCCGTGTCTCGTATCTTCCCCCCAAAATTTTACGGAAATGGCTCCGCAGCGAACGTGTTAAACTCTCTTTTTGTGGGACCCATATCAAAAATATACAATAACTTTCTTTTAAATATAATGCTCTATTAGAGAGCCATTAAATGGCTAAATTTCAATTATCCTTTCATCCCGACAAGCAGTTGCGGTTAATCCTGCTGTATTACAACATGAGCAATGCAAAAACGTCGTTGCTGCAGCTCAAAGAGTTCCCGAGTTGTTAAATAAAAACCAAATATGAAGCCACTGAGGCGCTCAGCCCATGTTTGGAACGTTATCCATATTTTTTTGATGTAGCATTACCCAACGAACTAACAACTCTTCTCTCTAGAATACGCATACCGTTAATATAAAGTATCGCCAACATCTCGGTTTGTTTGTAAACAAATAGTGGGTATATTCAGGCCTGAACAATAACAACACAGGTTTACAAAAAAAAAAGTCAGGACTATTTGACCGGACCATGGTATTCCTAGGTATATTGGCGCCCTGAATCAGATCCCGGGGTCAGTTTTGCGCCATCACGTCAGGAAAACGAGATTTCAAGGTCATTTGGAGGTCAAAATGGTGATTTTTTGGGAGCGGCCCCGGGACAACATCTTAACGTTCAGTAAGTATTCAAGACCTACACAGTTACCCATGAAGTTAACAGGTCACTTGAGGTTGTCCCGGGGCCGCTCCCAAAAAATCACGATTTTGACTTCAAATGACCTTGAAATCTCGTTTTTTTGACGTGCTGGGGCAAAAATGACCCCGAGATCTGACTCAGGACGCCAAAATACCTAGGAATACCATGATCCGGTCAAATAGTCCTGACTTTTTTTTTGTAAACCTGTGCAATTACCGGTAACTGTTGTTGTTGTCTCTGTTAGAACAAAGCTGTGCGAGTAAGACAGACAAATGTATATGTTGGCTACGTTTTTGTCAGTTTTTACAAATGAAATGCCTATTCTAGAGAGAAGAGTTATTAGTTCGTTGGCATTACCCCTTAAAATGAACGCATCTGTGATTCTTATCCTGAATAAATATTTTCGTTTTCCTTTTATTGGCTGAAGCGGTAAATATTTTTCACGATTGATTTACTAAATTTAATATTCAGCACGATTTGTGATATAGAATTTGCGTTTCGCTTATTGGCTAAAAATTCATACGATTTAACGTAAATCTAAATAGGAAAGCATCAAAAGAAAAACATATACACTGCCGCACATTAAATTCCGGACACCTAAAAAATTGACATATTTTAAATTCAAATATTTCGAAAACTAATTAATGGATTTGACTGATTCTTTTTTAGTTTTAAAGCTTAAACATTCTCTACTTTTGATTGTTTTAAGAATGATTAATTTTTTTTTTTCGTATTAACAGGAACAAATAATGTACAACTATGTTTTTTACCCCATCTTCTAGGACTTGCATGGTACGCCACTGCAACTGTTTATCAAATTATTAAAGTCTTTCTTATTGCCGCAGTTTTAATGAATATTTTCTTTTTTATTTTTGTACATTTTTACTTATGGTTTAGGAGACATCAGGATTTTCCTGAAAGTTGTCATTTTTTCAGTTAACTTAAAAAGTACTACATGAATTTGATTGATGCTGTGTTTTAAATTTGAAGCTTAACCGAGTTACGGTTTTCTTCTAATCAAGTTTATCAAAAACATTAATTGGTTTTGAAAAACTTGAGTAGAAGAAAAAATAGGGCCACTTCGTCCAGCGGCAGTTCTGCGAAATCACCGTTAAGCCTCCGTCAGACGGCAATAAAAAGTTGCCCCGGAATGAAGAAACTGTAGAAGAAGAAGTAAAAGACATGAGCGTAGAAGAAGAAGTAAAAGATATGAGCTTCAAATAAAAAACTCTGTTGATTTAGTACTTTTTGAGTTGACTGAAAAAATGACAACTTTCAGGAAAATCCTAAAACAGAAGTAAAAAAGTAAAAAAATTAAAAAAAATATATTCATTAAAACTGCGGCAATAAGAAATACTTTAATAATTTGATAAACAGTTGCAGTGGCGTACCATGCAAGTCCTAAAAGATGGGGTAAGAAACATACATTATTTGTTGCTGTTAATACGAAAAAAAAATTTAATCATTTTTAAAACAAACAAAAGTAAAGAATGTTTAAAACTAAAAAAGAATAAGTCAAATCCATTAATTAGTTTTTGAAATATTTGAATTTAAAAAATGTCAATTTTTTAGGTGTCCGGAATTCAATGTGCGGCATTGTATATTTTGAGATTTGTCGGGTGTCTTATGCAAAGCTGTTATAAATTTTTACAGAGTTTGAAAGTACACATTCGTTTCTACATGGAGGGTTCCGTAGATAAAATGTACTAGATATGAATAATACTTTTGTTGTTAGTTTTTTTTTCACTAATTTTTGTTTTTTTGTTAATAGCTGTATTATGGTTCTTGTTAAGCAAGTACTCTTTTAGTTTAAATTTAAAAATAGAATAAACAATTAATAGTTTTTCTTACTTCTCTAGAAATTAAATAGTTATTTGTGTTTTAATGCATTATAATGCACGAAATAACGTATTTGCTTGAAGATCCACACAATGTTTTTTAGACGGGTTAAAATTGAAAATAAAAATACTTTATATAATGTTTTAAGTTGTGTTGCTATCATAGATAAGAGAACTATGCAGTTTCGGGCTGCTGGCCCTCTTTAGAGGGAATAATTAATTGTATAGTTCTAGAGTATTGGCCAAAATGTTGATTTTAATTTCTACCATTTCAGTGATATATCGTATCTGTATTTGTTATATTGTTATAATATTAGATATTTTATTACATTGTTAATTAACTTTAAACCTTTATTTTGTAAACTTTAATTTTGTAAATTTTCAAATAATATTGTCCTGTAATTGGTTTTTCTGTTGGGCAATAAAATAAAAATAAAGATTATTATTATTATTATTATTTAGTACCAAGAGTAAACTCTGCACGCTGATTAAGAAAACTTTTTTAGACTTTATTCGCAAAAAAAATATAGTTATTAGATTGATGTAGACTTGTGCGCCATCTATTGCTAGATGTAGACAACTACTCATACCTCTTCCAGTCTGGAGACTTTGAATGGTAGCTGTAGGATGATTAGAAAATAGATTGATGGAATAATAAACTATAAGTCTTTTGTTTTTATTTCGGTACATGTGTATGACTACTTTTTCTAAAACAATGAGTAACGAATGAATCTAATTTCGAGTAGGGATGTCTAAAAAAGTTATTTATTATTAACAATAATTATAATTATCGAACTCTCTTATTTATTTAGTAGCTTTAAGTTACTTGATAGACAAGGGTCAAGACATTTATTTTTATAAACTATTCACGAATGCTGCTAAAGTTTAATCGTTTTTGTTGAGCTCCGACTGGTCCTTGAACAGGACATGTTACAGGACAAAAACTGATTGTATCAAAGTTGGTCGAGTAAGGCAACCGTAGACACAGGCTGTCGGTCGGAATTAGTTACGTACTTTGACACAGAATACGCAACAAAAAGTCGGTAATGGATGTTTTTATGTTGAACTTTGTTTTGGATTAAATTTGCCCGTATTTGTACATTTATTTTATTAAATATTTTCAACAAACAATTTCACAAAAATATTTGCTAAATGCAGAAAATGTTGCACTTTAATATTACCGAGAAACAAACAAGTCCAATCTAATCCAATTCCAGTATGGCTTTTCCCTTTGGGTATAGATGGATATGGCATTAATGTTGATTTGTTTTATGTAGAACATATACAAAGCCAATTGTAAACAAACCACTATACACTCTAAAGTCCGTCAATCTTACAGTAGTTTTAACTGTAATAATTAAAGCAAATTTACAATGTCAGAATGTGAATTTACAATATTTATTAAATTAACCTCAGTATTACTGGGTTTAGTAAAATCTCAGCTCTTTTCCTGTCGGTGCAATAATTTTGCATTAAAATTCATCCATGTGGTCCAAAAGCCCGGCACTTTTACAATATTGGTTGAAAATTACCATAATAATAGCTTACATTCTACAAAAGATAGCAGTAAAATTACCAAAATAAAAATTCACATTTTTACAGATAACTGTGAATTTACAGTCTGATTTAAATTTATCACTTTCTTTACTGGCAACATATGACCTACTTTATTTGCTGTAAAATTACCATATTTGCATTTACAGTGTAGCGGTGAGGTTGCGAGGAGGTGAAGTATAACATATTTGTCAACAAATCACTATAGCGGTAAAGGCCAGCTCGATCTAGTATAATTATCGACCTACGCAAAACCGACTCACTCTGTAGTGATGTTTGCGCAGACGCCAACTTATAAAAAAAAAATCTCTTTGAAATTCATAAATATCCACGTGTACAACGAAATACATTGAATTTAAATTTAACATCACATATTAATAATCACGACTCACTTAAAACTTTACAACTAAACGAACACTTTCACGACATTACATAAAATAAAAAATAAAATTAAACAAGTCCTGTGCATATCAATGATTGCGATGCTGATGCTGGAGTAAATCCGCCAAAGCGGTCACACCCGTCCCTTACAAAGTTCACGCTGCGACTAGGTTCCCTACAAGTTAAATCTACAAAATATAATGTCAAATAAATAATAAAATTTATCCTCTTGGGCAGAAGGACTTCGGTCGATAGCCCTTTGGCTTTGGCTAATAAATTTATATTTATCTATCTAATCCACTAGCAGCAACGGTTGTCAGAAGAAAAAAAAACATTTCTATTGGCATATATTTTATTTGAACTTTTTTGCAGTGGTAAAGTATTTAAAACAATATTTTTATGAAAAATAAAGACTCATCTACTGCTGTGCTAAGCACAGAGGTGGTAACTTACTTTTTTGTCAAAAATGAGTTAGGGAACGTTCACGTATTACGTAACGCTCCTAGGGGGTAATGGTATAGGAAAATAGCGTTACAGGGGTCCAAAATGATCAAAATTTGCGTTACGATATTCTTGAACGTTCCCTTATGATGTAATAACAATCAATGAATATTTTTATCGTATTATTAAACGATTTAATTCATTTTTTTTTTAATAAAATTACTCTATTAAAGCTACCGTATCTTCTTTAAAGTTGTCAGTTACTAAGACAATTTGCCGTATCTATCGTAACTTAAGAAGTTACGATAGAATGCCTTAGTATAATAATAATAATTAACGAGATTCGTTTATTAACAACTTGTAGTTAATAACAAATGTTGCCTGGGGTTCCAAATAGGCAAAAACTTTCAGTATTTACTACTACACTCTTTATCTAATCTAAATGTGGCGCCGACCATTGACATAAACAAACAATTTTTGACAGGTGATGGTTTAAAATGCTAGTTACTAAATTTTGTTTTGCTAAATCATAGCTACTCCTCTAATAAAAAGGATTTATTTGGATATGGCCAATTAAATTATTTGGTTGTAACAAATTTTATTTGATTCAAATAAATATTTAGTTCCTGTAAACAAATATTTTAATTTCAAAATGATTTATTAATGGGAACAAAATTATTTATTTGACAGAAATTAAATTTATTTGTCACAACCAAATAATTCAATTGGCCATATCCAACCAAATATTTTGTTGACACAAATAAACTGTTTTATCAGTGTACTTTTTTTCAACTTAACATTTTTAAAAACGCTATAACTTCTGAACGAAGAAAGATAGGACCTGCGTTTATATGAATATTTCTTCATGAAATTTAATCTAGTTTTCGTTGCCAAAGTTTGTAAACGGGCTAATGAATCACCCTGTATAAAATTTCTTGTTTCGACAATATTAATTATTGTCATCAGGAGTTTACCGGAAAATCAAAGAAACCTAGATCTGGATTTTTATTATATATTTGGTATTCCAAGTTTCTAGAATATTGATCGTTACCAGGAAAATCAGAGAATACATTTTTGTTTTTAGTTCGATATCATACGGTATTGAATTTTAAAATGGCTTTTTATTCACCAAAGTTTAGATTTTTTTTTATTTTATTATGACAACAACAAAAATGATCTAAAGTCCTTTTTACGATTTTGTAAAAAAACTTGTATAAAACTGTTCTATGATATAACTTGAGAGAGAATATCTTCAAAGAAAGCTCTGGTTAAATAAATTACAGGACTCGCGTTTGAAGTGATGTTTAAACACTGGTTTCAACATACACCTTAAATAATGAACCGGAAGGAGTATAACTCCTCTTTTTATGTACAGAAAACCCTCTGATACAATATTTAGTGCAGCTAGTAATATGCTTTCCCGTTTAATTTGTTTTAAATAAGGAAAAATCTTATATATAAATAAAAGACTTCCTGTTACAATTATGGCATTCAGTGTAAAAAATTATATGAAATACTTTCATTGTTTAGTGAATAACAAAATATAATAAATAGTATGATATTTATGGCTTAAATAGATTTAATTAATATTCCGTGCTAATAATTTTTATAATACAAAGCGGTCCAAAAGTCACCCCCCCCCCCCTCTTAACTTTTGAACCAGTTGAGATATCGACTTCAAATTTGGAACTTTTAAATAAGACAACTTAAACTATCTTTTAGAATATATTTAATACTTTCAGCTCTTAAAATGTGGGCATGGCGGCACATTTTTTTAAATGAAAAGGGGATCGTGTAATACATCATTTTAAAGCTTATAAAATTCTCCATTTAACTCCATATTTTTAAATAAAAAAAATTGGGTTTAAAATGGGGTTGAAAATGGGTATTAATGTCAAAATTCCTCTAAAAAAAACAAATAATTTTTTAAAAATGCCTAATTTCATCATAAAAAAATGTTAATTATACTTTTAAACTAATTTTAGTTGACATAAATAAAAATTTATAAAAAAAAACTTAAAAAATCGAATGTTTTGGCACAAAAAATTGAAAAATCAAAACCTTAAAAAACATTTTTTTTTAATTTTAAAAATGTTAGTTTAAATAGAGAATTTTATAAGCTTTAAAATGATGTATAACACGACCACCCTTTCCATTTAAAAAAATGTCCCCCATGCCCCCCTGCCCACATTTTAAGAGCTGAAAATATCAAATATATGCTAAAAGATAGTTTAAGTTGTTTTATTTAAGTTCTAAATTTGAAGTCGGATATCTCAATTCTTTTAAAAGTTAAAAGGGGGGGGGTGACTTTTGGACCGCACTGTATAATAAAATTTCTGTAATAAATACAATCGTGTCTGTAATAAATATAATCGTTTCCAATTTATTTTTGACATTATTAGTTTTCGTGTCCCTTATAATATAAATATAGCTTAAATCACTATAATTTGCCACTGTCACCAAATATCTTATAATTTATAGCGCAGAGTCCACGAATTTCTTTTCGTGTATATGAAAAAGAATTTAAAACAACTGTCATAAATCCTTGTAATAGTTGTTTTACTTATTCAATCCAACTTAACATTAGTTTAAAGTTTTTTAAAAAATTTTATACGGAAATTAAATTTTGTCGCTCTAAAATATTACAATTATGGGGCACTCAATATAATTCTGTTAATTAAGTATGGAAACAACCACTTAATCAAACCCTAACCTATTATTATTTATTTCAAGAATAATTTATTACAAGAATACTCATTATTTTCATTTCATATGTGCAATGATAAATTGTTCGAAGGACATACGATATATGTTTTCGATAAATGTATATCCAGTAGGGCATTTTAAAAAACAGTTTTTTTTGAAAATTTTAGCCTCCCCAGGTTTGTCGGAAAAATACCATAACTATACTTTGTGACAAGTTAGAGTCCAATTTTCATTGAAAATACATTAAAAATTATATTATTTTTATGAGGCACGATTTATTTTAATCAAATATAGTGTAAAATGCATAAACTTAAATCTGTGCCGAATTTTAGCTTTTTGAGCTAAAATTTGGCACAGAATATTGTTTTCAATTAAAGAAATATAACTTTTATTTATTTAATTTTTAAATTATTGGGCCATGTAAATGAAAATTTAGCAAAAGCTTTTTCTTACTTTTTTTAGGTAAAGGCCAATTTTGGTAAATTAAACGTAATGTACCAAAACTAGCTTTTACTTAAAATTTTTGAGAAAAAGTTTTTGCTAAATTTTTATCCACACTGCCTAATAATTTAAAAATAAAAAAAAATAAAAGTCATATATTTTTTAAATGGAAACAATATTCTGTGCGAAATTTTAACTCAAAACAATAAAATTAGCCTTCTCCCACTTTATTTGAAAACTGAAAAAAAAAAATATTAAAAAATTTAATTTTTAAATGAAGTTGTTGGGTATATTTCGTTTTTTAAGTAAAATTTGCCACAGATGTGATACATATAAAAAAAGATATTTTTAATTTGTTTTCCAATTTTAAAATTAATTAGGTGGACCATAATTATTATTTTTTGAGCTGAAATTTGGCACAGAATTAAGTTGGACTTGGACTTAAAATTTTAAAAAATTTATGTTATTTGAAATGCCCTAATATGTAGACAAAAACAAAAGTATTAAAAAAAAATTGTGACAGTTGAATGAATTATAAAACGGCGAGTCTGCCTTTACACTCCTAAAATGGCGAGTAACTTCAGTACAGGTGGATCGACCTTGCAAATTACACTAGGCAACACGGTTTCTTGCCCTGATTGAAGTCATATGTTTTTAAACTAATTTTGTCCCTGAGACCGAATCTGGCTTTAGAGTGTTTCTACTACCTTAAGTTTCTGAGAAAAATGAGATAAAAGTGGTAAAACATCATTATTATAGCCCTCTGTTCTAAAAGCATGAGAGATACAAATATTTTGAGGGCAAATTTGGATTGGGCGACTCATAGGTAAAAAAATAAGGATACCAGGGAAACAAATATTTTTAAAAAATGGATCCTGACACAACTAAGTATTGGTGATGGCCACGAACTCATGCTAAAAAACGTCAAAAAGCATCACTAGGGGGTCAAAAATACACTAGAAATAAGTTACGTAATACGGTCCTTATGTAATCAAGTAACATTTTTATGATTTAGAACCATTAAAAAAAAACGACAAAAAATGCGAAATATTTTTTTTATACATTTTTTTTTTAATTAGCATAATTGCCTGTACTAAAATTTAAAAAATGACAAATGCAGGATTTTTTTAAGGTTAAATTCGGATTTTGGGTCTAAAAATTGATAAAAAAAAAATATTTTATTTACTTTTTACGAGCAAATTAAGCTAAATAAAACAATATTTCTATATACATTTTTGTAGAGAATTTTATAAGCAACAAATTAAGCTATGAAATTTTTACACAAACTTGACAGTTTTGCCACAAATGAGCAATTAAGTAAACTGTGCACTTTAATTTTAAGCTTTTTATTTTTTTTTCGCATACTTACTGTAACAGTAGGTCCTTCGCATATGGATTTTTGAATTCCTCGTATTTTATTTAATATACCCTAAAATTTACAAAATCCTTCTATTTTTTTTAAACTTATATCTCAAAAATGTGAGGTGCTGGAACTTTTCTAAGAACAGATTCGGATTCTACGCCCTTTTATCATTAAGATCATTTAGGATTGAAAATATTTATTCATTTACCAATTCGTCTAAAAAATAATAAACATTTATAGGCGAATCATTGTTTTTATAGCATAACATAATTTTTTTAAACGTCAACCGCATAAACCATATGTTTACGCACAAATCTACATACGTATATTTTTCGGTATTTTTTTTTCGCTATGTTTTTAATACCACGTTTTTTTTTACTTTAAAAATTCTGTTCGCAAAAAAATCTTTATAATATACAGGGTGTCCGGTAACTCGCGTCGGAGCGGAAAACCACCGAATCATCTGCCAATGAAAAATGTCTTTGCAAATAATTAAAGTTCTATCTTGAACGGCTACTGAGATAAGACATTTAGTATGTATGTTATTATCATTTTTTTTATTATAATATATTATTATTATAATCCACGTATGTTATTATTATTTATATCTTAGGGAACGTTCAAGTATTACGTAACGCTCCTAGGGGGGGGTGGGGGGTCATTTTGGAGTGTTACTCCCATGTTAATGGTATAGGAAAATAGCGTTACAGGGGGGGAGGTCCAAAATTATCAAAATTTGCGTTACGTAATACTTTAACGTTCCCTAAACACTATTTTAATTTATTTCAGTAGTATTTTAACATAGTTATTTAAGGGGTCTACCCTCTTTAGACGGGCAAAGATAAGGCTATTTTCACGAATTTTTTTGACCGGTATACGTCATAAATATGGACATAAAAAGTGTTAGGCCTAAAAAATACACTATTTGATTACACAAGAAAATTTTTTTTATATTTATTTTAATCAGTTTTTATACATAAAAATGAGGGAGAAGACTGGTCCAAAAAAAAAGATGAGTGTGCGCTGTTGATGAAATATCTGGAATGGATGATCTGAAAAAAAAAAAAATAGTTTTAGATTCAGTAAGTAAATGGCTATAGCGCATATCATACGATTTTTGAAATTTTGAGTTTAACTATTTATTTTTGGCAAAGAACGACGGAAAAAACGTGATTTTTCGTACTTTTTCGAAAAATGGCTGCCATTTTGTCATTTTGAAAAAAAAAATCGTATGATATGCGCTATAGCCATTTACTTACTGAATCTAACACTATTTTTTTTTTTTTCAGATCATCCATTCCAGATATTTCATCAACAGCGCACACTCATCTTTTTTTTTGGACCAGTCTTCTTCCTCATTTTTATGTATAAAAACTGATTAAAATAAATATAAAAAAAATTTTCTTGTGTAATCAAATAGTGTATTTTTTAGGCCTAACACTTTTTATGTCCATATTTATGACGTATACCGGTCAAAAAAATTCGTGAAAATAGCCTTATCTTTGCCCGTCTAAAGAGGGTAGACCCCTTAATAGAATAGTAAAAAACATAAAAACTAATTTTTAATTCGTTTAGTTTTAAAATACGTAGTTTTTTATAGCGAAAATAATATCTTCCCAAAATATGACAACTTTTTTTAATCTTTATTTCTTTCTTCTTCATTTTTTTGTGAAATTTCTTGTTTTCATAGGAAAACCACATTTTCCACAACAAACTGAAATAAACTGATAATAATTAACGGATTTAAACCGGAGTCATCAGAATTTCAAATCTCATACTTGTGCATGTGTGTTTAGCACTAATCCCGATAAGTTTCCCTTTGAATTGTGTCAACACTTCCAATCTCGCTTCCAATGCACGTGATAACGAAGGGTACTTACTAAGTCACTACTCTATCACTTCTAGTTAGATGGAATACGGCTGTAACAATAGTCACACAAATTTTTGAATAGGTAGGCACACTTACCCAGTATTTATTTTAAAGATACACTGTAAAAAGTAAACTGAATATTCAGTTACAAATGGATAGGAAATCCGAAGTTATTATCCTATACAATTGTACTTTAATTTTAGTTCAAACACGTAACATTTCATGTCTGTCCTTAAATATTAAAGTAAGTGATAGGATCATAACTTCCTATCCATTGTAACTGAATATTTAGTTACAAATGGATAGGAAGATATGATCCTATACAAATGTACTTTAATTTTTGTTAAAAACGCTATAGTTCTACAGTCACATACTTTAATATTTAAGGAAGGACATGAAATGTTGCGTGTTTTTAACAGAAACTAAAGTACAATTATATAGGATAATAACTTCCGATTTCCTATCCATTTGTAACTGAATATTAAGTTTACTTTTTACAGTGTATTTCACATTTCTAAAAATTTGGTTTGTCACCACAAATATTTTATCATGTGAGAATGATAAGGTTGCAAAGCCATTACCGATCAAAGTTGCATAACTTTCAAACACATTAGCTTAGTTGCTTGGAACTTTATCATTGTTACATGTTGATTTAAATAAGGCACCATAACTACTGGGTAGTTTTTGGTAGTTTAAATCACTTCTACGTTGTTCTACGTTTTCCAAAAGTTAGTATATAAAGTTCTAAACCTTAACTCCCTCTAAATAAATCTAAACTTACCTAAAAAATGCTAGTACTGCTTTTATACAGAGCGGTCCAAAAGTCACCCCCCCCCCCTCTTAACTTTTGAACCAGTTGAGATACCGACTTCAAATTTGGAACTTTTAAATAAGACAACTGAAACTATCTTTTAGCATATATTTAATACTTTCAGCTCTTAAAATATGGGCACGGGGGCATGGGGCACATTTTTTTAAATGGAAAGGGGGGTCGTGTGATACATCATTTTATAGCTTATAAAATTCTCTATTTAAACTAACATTTTTAAATTTTTTAAAAATGTTTTTTAAGGTTTTGATTTTTAAATTTTTGTGCTAAAACATTCGATTTTTTAAGTTTTTTTTTTATAAATTTTTATTTATGTCAACTAAAATTAGTTTAAAAGTATAATTAACATTTTTTTATGATAAAATTAGGCATTTTTAAAAAATTATTTGTTTTTTTTTAGAGGAATTTTGACATTAATACCCATTTTCAACTCCATTTTAAACCCTTTTTTTTTTAATTTAAAAATATGGAGTTAAATGGAGAATTTTATAAGCTTTAAAATGATGTATTACACGACCCCTCTTTCCATTTAAAAAAATGTGCCCCCATGCCCCCCTGCCAACATTTTAAGAGCTGAAAGTATTAAATATATGCTAAAAGATAGTTTAAGTTGTCTTATTTAAAAGTTCCAAATTTGAAGTCGATATCTCAACTGGTTCAAAAGTTAAGAGGGGGGGGGTGACTTTTGGACCGCTCTGTATGTAAGATTAATAAATGCCATGTTTTATTACTGGAACCATTGTGTTATGATGCGCATATTTAGTATTGTGTTAAATTTTTTAAAATAAAAATCCTTCAATCAGAGTATAAATACATTCTGGCTTCACGAGATTTGCTTCGGCAGAGTCCGGTTGTTCTAAGTTTAGAGTCGGACTTTTTGGTATAACTTAAAAGTTGACTCATAGATTTAATTGTATAAACAAATATTATTTATTGTTAAAATGATCGTTTCAAATGTTATGAATAGTAATTATGTTGCGAATTTACGAGAAACGAAGTCTTTGTCGGGCTAATTCAATATAGTTGTTTTATTTAGAAAAATACCGTGACAAGTGCATTGTCAAAGAAATTTAATATTGACTTAAAAATCCTACAAAAAGAGATGCGAAATTCAAATATGATTCAGTTTTGTTCAGTGTGTCTCCGTGTCAACTAAAAAGTGCCAGTGTAGTTCCTGTTAGGAATAATTTTGAGAATTAATCTTGAATTAAAAATGTTTTTAATATTTTTAATATCTAACTTCAAAAGATTTTGGAACTTGAAATATCAAACTTAAAAATAATTACATAATTTTGGACACTCATAAATATGGTTGGTATGAACGCTGATAGAAATTTTGGCGATAAATTAGACTTTGAAAATTATTGTGTACAGTTGAAATCTCAATCATACAATGATTTAATTTAGTAGTGTTTGCTACTTTATGATACGAGGAAAAATTTAAAATGTAGAAGCTTTGCTTAGAAGTAGGACTTAGACGTAAGAAGATATATTTAGATGTACTTGAAGAATTTAATCAAATTTATTTAATATATTATTCTTAAGTTAAGAATTATTGTTTTAATCTGTTTCCAAGGCGCCGTCTTACTAGAACTTACAGCTTCCTAATAAAGTGGTAACTGGTGGTTAAGTATATTCTCCGCTCGGCTATACTTTAACTATATGATAGAAGATTGGATGGCTAACCTTACTGAGTAAGTTATTATAATCACCGCTCGGCTGATAATTTAACATAACGTTTTCCATGATAAAATTCCACTTCCTAAAGTTATAACTGAAAAATATTCCACTTCATACAATTATAACTAAATTTTCCACTTCAAAACACTTGAATTGTTTTGGACTTTACCTCCAGAAACATTTCTGTTTTGGATAATTTCAATTTATTGTGTAACTTACTGTTCATGTTGAGCTAAGCAAGAAACCGTGGACTAAGTTCAGGAAAAAGTAAATATGCACAACAAATACACACACACTCTGAAATTTGTGCGGTTTCAGTCACAGACTGTAAACATATGCATTCTCTTCTATTCATGTTCTTTTCCAAACACATATAATATTGTAAACTGAAATAAGTAGAAAACAAATAATTCCATAATATTATCCTTTATGCAGTTTAACTAAACGAGCTAGACTAGCTCGGTAAACAAGTCAGGATCTTTGTTTAAAATTCTATACGAGCGAAAAAAGAACATTTGAATTGAGCTTGTAAGCTCATTGTTTTATATGTATATGCTGGGTAATTTGAAATAAAAGTTAAAAGTAAAGATATGGTAATTACATTTTAAATAGGTACGTAATTTTTCATTTAAAATACTACTAATCTTTGTAGCTAATTAACCTTTTCTATGTTTCAAACAAAGAGCAGAATAAGAGAAAAAGGCAGTATAACATGCGTTCTTTTCATTTATTTATACTTTAACATACATACATATACGTCACAAGAACTGAATACTTCCTTATTAATTTTCCTTTTCGTTCCGTCTCACAAAAAATCTAGAGTCACTCTATCAGCGCTAGATAGTGATTCTAAAACAACTAGGATTTTTTTTTCTCGTGGAAACTTTGTCTTTAGAAGCCAAATATTGCAGGAAAGCTTAAACCCATTTCATAAATTCTCAACTTCCTAGAAATTTATAGGTTTTGATACACACTGACAATCGATGACTGTACTGCATACTGAACGTTTTTGCATATATAGAACCCCACCAAAGTTTAGTAAACTATTACATTTTTTTTTTCAAAAAATCAGTTTGGACTTTTATGTCCAAAGTTTTATAATTTTTATGTCTTTTTAGCCCTTAAGAAGCCTAAATATTAGGTGAAACGTTGGCATGATTATGTAATGCAATAATGTTTTTATTTGCTTCATTTCCGTGTGTTTATCACAAATAACCCTAAATAAATTTCAGGAAGGTACCTGTTGGAAATATTATTATTATACATATTGTGTAAAGAATGATTTAAAGTTTCTGTATTAAATCCTTTTCCTCTATTAATGTTTCCACAATGTATCTATACATACTATGTAGTAGTACACAATATTTATCTCATAATATTATGAGGGTTAAGTTGTAAAAGCTTAGGTAACTTAATTAGTATTTTAAATTCACTAACTCCACTGCACATGCAGCTCAAGTCCTTAAATTAAAAGCGCATTTAATTAAACCTCTTTGAAACTAATTAAAGAATATGCAGTTTTATATCCTAGTTAATACCAAAATTGAGCATACAGTCTGTACCTTGTTTAAAATTAGTTTGCTTATCTGATGCTAAGCTGCCAACTATAAAACGACGCGTCGCGACGTCGGCTTATTTTATTGTCACTTCTCTCAAAATTATGGAGGAACAGAAAAATTAATTTTTCAAA
Organism: Brachypterus glaber; assembly: GCA_958510825.1. NCBI lineage: Eukaryota > Metazoa > Arthropoda > Insecta > Coleoptera > Kateretidae > Brachypterus > Brachypterus glaber. The sequence goes on from OY294045.1 coordinate 9,872,788, forward strand.
TAAGATGTGTCAAAACCAGAGCACGGCCACAAATTAATTTAATTGAAATCGGAGCAGCATTTAAAAAATTATTTGATTTTTTTTTTCTGGTTTTATTGATAACCTTGGTAATTCAAATAAAAATACATATAAATTTCCTTTTCCCGGTCCCCTAGCATTAAAGTACTCATTTTTTTATCATATTACTTAAAAGTAAACTAGAAGTTTTTCTGGTGTTTTGGAAAAATAATAATTCAGATATAATTCTGAAATAACAATTTTCAGTTTTTTAATCACCATCGTTAAAGAAGTAGATATATGATATTAATAATGATCAAGATTCACCGGTTTTAATTTCTAAGGAATCGAGCCTTCATAAACGGATAAAAAATACTATTTGCTTATGTAACCCCTTCACAGGGCAGTGAAAATAGAGTTTTCGTGCCAAAAATCTGATGAATTTTGTTTTTTTTTTTGAAAAAACATGATATTATCATATTGTATGTTTTTGGGTCGCTGAATCTGAATCCGGGGTCAGAATTTAAAAGTTAGCATTCAAAATGGCCGATCCAATATGGCGGATTAGATTTTTTAAAGTATCTCGGATTTGCTTGAAACTTGTTACTCGGGGGTTTTTGGGGTCGCTGATTACGAATCTGGTGCCAGGTTTTCAAAATAGCGGATCCAATATGGCGGATTAAATTCTCCTGATGAGCAGATTATACTTGTACAAAATCTCAGCTTTGTTACTTTCAGTAGATACGCGGTTTTGCAGTCAGACGTTACGCGGTTTTGCAGTTGGACTTTAAGCGGTATTACAGTATCACGGACGATATAGTGGGGTTTTTAATCATTGTTGTTTTTGTTGAAAAACAAACTTTATTGCGGATGTAAGATCTACAGGGTTCTCACCAATCCTGGAAAACCTTGAAAACCTGGAAAACGCATGGAATTTAGATTCCCACCTGGAATACCTGGAATTTAACATTTTTTTCTTAAAAAACACGTTTTTTTACCTGGAATTTTGTAATAGCACCTGGAATTTAACAAAAAGTTCAAACATATAATTTGTTTAAGAAAAATTAAATACCATTAGCACAAAAATTAAACGATATAAAAAAACATCCTAAATTTTTAGGTGATTTTAAAAGCCTGTAACTTGGCGAAAAATAGTAGAGCAATGATAAAATAGTATATTACGCACCGGGTACGCAAACCTAGTTTTAGTACACGAGAGTGCTTTTTTCTTACGAGGCACAGCCGAGGAAACAAAGTACTTTTTTGTTTTTTTTTTTCAACCTCAACGTATCCCAAAGAAACCCTCAAACGTTCAAACCATTTTTTTTTATTGTGATCCGAATGATTGAAATTGTCACTTTTGCTAAAAATCATAAAGGATAAATTTTTCTTGTTTTTTTGTTCATTTTTTGAAGATTTTTTTTTTCGAAAAAAAAATTATTTTACAAAATTTACAATGCCGCGAGGTATATCAATTAATTATATTACAATCAATTGCCTGAAATGATTTTTTTTTTGAAAAAAAAAATCGAAAAAAATAAATATTTTTTTTTTATTTTTTGTTACTTTAACATTATTATTATATACTAAAACTATTTTACTGTACCTGGAATTTTAATAATTTTTACCTGGAAAACCTGGAAAATACCTGGAATTTAAATGTCAGTTTTTGGTGGGACCCCTGATCTAGTGGAGTTTTTAATCATAGTTATTTTTTTTGACAAACGTTGTTGTAATAAAAAAAATACTTCTAAAAAAATTAAATTAGTTTTTAAAATTTGTCTTTTTTACTCCAGACTATCCCGTTTGCTACTTTCTAACTGTATCGGCAGATTTTCTTGCTGCTACGAGAAATGTAAATTTTCTTGCTGCGACGAGAAAATTGCATTATGTAGTGATATTCTTGCACGTGCCTCGAATTCAAGTTCAAATTAATCCGATCAAACAGTTACAAACATATTTTGTCTTTATTACATGGTGTATACATGAGGTACACATCTCTCACCAAATTGTGGTTCGGAAACTCACATAGATTTTATATATAAAAAACTTTGCGGTGCTAAATTTGCAATTCATAATTTAAAAAGTATCTCGTTACTACTACATTTTAATTCTACATTTAATGAGTAAATAAAAAATAAAGCATTCCATTTAAAAAAAAATGAGTTTTTTATGTTTGAAAATCCAAAATTTTGAATATTAATTTTAAACGCCCTCTATAAAACATTTTATTTTTTGTACATAAAGTAATTAGATGCACCCTTTTAAGATAAGCTTCCAAAATTGTATTAATTTTTAACTAAAAGTAAATAAATTAAAGCATCACTAAAGATCCATTTTTTCTAAAAAAAAATATATCTCAAAAACTATAAACAATAGACCCATATAATATGATATTAAAATAAAGGTATTTTTATGACAAGTAAGATGACATAATAAAAAATATACCATTCCATTTAAAAAAATTAAGTCAGATTTTACCCACCCTAGGATGACTATCCTGTATATTTCAAAATATTTTTAGAATATGCCTTTTTTAAAACCATACAACTTTTCCCTTTAAAGTTTTTCTCTAAAGTGGATAGTTTACTATATATCGGCTTCGTTGTGACACCCTGTATATAAAAAAAAATAAAAATAGAAAAAAAATATATTTTTTAAAAATAAAAAAACACAAAATAATAGTAAAGATAACATTTAAATACATATCATTAAACTAAAGAGCTCTCTTGATAACTGAACCTGTAGTTGAATTTGGCCATTGGGCTACCAAAATTTAGCTTAACTTTATGGCTTTTTTACGTTAAATTTTATTTTTACTCGTAAAATGTCTTTATTTGCAGTCATGAAATGCTTATCAACATTAATTAACAACATAAAAATAAACGTTAAATAATGAGTTTAATATTACCTACTTTTAGTATTCAGACTTATTATAGAGTCATTAAATACATGTTGTATTACAGGGTTGCCATCGTTTAGGAAAAACCGCACTGAATATTAAAAAATTTAATATTAAAAACAAATATTAAAAAAAATGAATATTGAAAAAATTGAATATTAAAAAAAAAATTGAATATTAAAAAAATTGAATATTAAAAAAATTGAATATTAAAAAAATTGAAAATTAAAAAAATTAAATATTAAAAAAATATATATTTGACTCAGAGACAACTTTTTTGTTTTTTTTTGTAGAATTAATGTGTATCTTCTTCTTCTTCGTCAGGCTTTATGGTTTTAGCTGGCGGGGCTATCCCAACAACCAATCTTAAATTCTTTTTAAATTTTCCACTCCCTTCAGCATAGGATCTGCAACAAAGCAGGTCTGGTTTGTCATATTCCTATGTTGCTTGTTTTTTCCCTTCACACCTATGTAGGTTGTCTACATATGTGTGATGCACATATCTGGTCAATCTGAAACTGAATAAAAATTGCAGACAATCATACTTATTTGTTTGCGACAATATAAATCCTTTTGTTTAACTTCTAACATAAAAATATTTCAATCTCTAGTGGTTTTCGGACATAAACTAGGCAGCAGCGGATAGACCTACTACTATCACAAAACGCAAAAAAGCAAAGTATATCAGCGACAGTATATGCCCTTTTCTGGCGGGGGTTTCCTTATTACAGTTTTTCCATTTTTTTGTTATAAAAATTTTCCCGAATGCATATTTTTGACTTTTTTTTGTTAAAACCACTTAAATAGTATAAATAACTCGTTTCATTATATACGTCGATTAATTACTATAGGCCATTGTGCCTCTCAAGTAAGTAAATAAGTAAGTAAGTAAGTCTTTATTCGTGCTAAAATATACAAAAGTATTAACACTCGTCAAAATAGCACGCATCCTGCCTTATGACGCTTTAATCGTAAAGTTGAAGCGCGCTGGCTTATCCAGAAAAAATCCGTGTTATATTAAACTTTTGGCGCACTTGTCCATCAAAAAACTTGCCGCAAGCGGCTAGTTTTTTTTTTTACTTGGTCGCGTGTTACGTAAGAGCTGTCTGTGCCGTTGATATTTTTATGTGTGGTGAAAATTACTTAAAAAGAAAAACACCAGTGTTGCCAGTAGTAATTTACGCTTAGATAAATTTATTACTGGACATGTAGGAGTTCTTTAAATTCGAAACGGTCTTCCACAACATGTACCGCGGGACTCGTATCGGAAAAGCCTTAGAGCCACTCTATCTATCTGCGGGTTCGTCGTAAGTGTGTGGAGCGAAAAAACAAGCAGTGAAGATATGTAATGCTACGCATTTCATTATATACTGTTCACAGTAAATGGAAAATTGCAGTTTCCCAAACAATTTTTTAATTTTTTTTTTTTTTTCGAAAAACGAAATTTTTTTGAAAATTAAAAAAAATCAAAGAAAAAAACCAGTTAACCCTTATTAGTCACAATTTTTTTTCTATGTATGCAAACAAATAAACAAATTTAATTCAGTATAATACAGCTCTCCTCAAACTCTAAGGAAACAAAACTCGAGCAAAAACTAAAAAAAAATGCTTTATTTTTATTTTTTTTTTCTTCTTTTTAGGCATAGCAAATATAAAAAAACACCATTAAAATTATCATTAGTTTAGGCTCGGGAGGGTAAGGGTTAAAAAAATATCTTTTTTGAAAAACAAAAAATCTTTGAAAAAATAAAAATAAAAAAAAACTTAAAATTTTTTTATTTAAGTATATTTATTATAAGTAATAAAATAATACCTTCACGGCTCATTAGTGATAAAATAAATCGAATCTGGGCATATCAGTGATAGCAATGTTGATGCTGGGCAGCCATATTGGATTCGCCCAAGCGGTCTTTCCGCGTCAAATAAATTCCAAAGCCTGTATTTTTGGTTTGGACTTTTGGACAACATGTACCGCGGGACTCGTATCGGAAAAGCCTTAGAGCCACTCTATCTATCTGCGGGTTCGTCGTAAGTGTGTGGAGCGAAAAAACAAGCAGTGAAGATATGTAATGCTACGCATTTCATTATATACTGTTCACAGTAAATGGAAAATTGCAGTTTCCCAAACAATTTTTTAATTTTTTTTTTTTTTTCGAAAAACGAAATTTTTTTGAAAATTAAAAAAAATCAAAGAAAAAAACCAGTTAACCCTTATTAGTCACAATTTTTTTTCTATGTATGCAAACAAATAAACAAATTTAATTCAGTATAATACAGCTCTCCTCAAACTCTAAGGAAACAAAACTCGAGCAAAAACTAAAAAAAAATGCTTTATTTTTATTTTTTTTTTCTTCTTTTTAGGCATAGCAAATATAAAAAAACACCATTAAAATTATCATTAGTTTAGGCTCGGGAGGGTAAGGGTTAAAAAAATATCTTTTTTGAAAAACAAAAAATCTTTGAAAAAATAAAAATAAAAAAAAACTTAAAATTTTTTTATTTAAGTATATTTATTATAAGTAATAAAATAATACCTTCACGGCTCATTAGTGATAAAATAAATCGAATCTGGGCATATCAGTGATAGCAATGTTGATGCTGGGCAGCCATATTGGATTCGCCCAAGCGGTCTTTCCGCGTCAAATAAATTCCAAAGCCTGTATTTTTGGTTTTTTTCTTTTGTTTTCTGTTTTGATTTTTTTATATTTTCCTTTTTTGAATTTTTTTGTTTTTTTTTTTTATATGAACTACCTATAAACTAAAATATTCTTTTGTTGGCAGCTGTATTTTTCTTTCCATTCTCTTACGACCGCCACTATACGGAGTGACTAAGTCGTATCGGAAAAGCCTTTGGGAAAATTCGATATCAAGTGCCGGTCATCGTGTCAGACTGTTAAAAAACGGAAGGAAACGGGTATAATGAAAATTAAGTACACGCTGGAGGGTTGGCTTTTCCTTGCAATTAAATTCTATTGCTTTGGATCATAAAGATGATGATTTTCTGTCGATATTCAAAGACAAGGTGTTAGAATGTTATTATACTATTCACAGAACCTGAGCTAGGATAGTATTATAGTCTGACGCACGGATCTGTGGCTAGGGGAAATATTTTTGGAATGTGTGTGCAAATGGGAGGCCCGTTGTAGGCACGCACGCCTTATAACGCTCTTGACGGAAAGAAGAGAGCGCGAATGATTCCTCCTCCTTGCGTCAAAGACTTTCTTTCATGCGGAGAACTATATATGGTAATTTCAAATTCCCCAGAATCGCCAAAAAATATCCTAGAAAAAAAATTATTGGATACAAATTTGTTTCATGAAAAAATAAAAAACTTTTTTTTATAACTCAGGAACGAATAACCCGATCGACTCGAAATTTTTAGGAAAAATCAAGTTTTATGAGGGGAAGTTCTCTATTGTTTTTGAAAGTTATCCCCCCAAAAACAAAAAAAAAGTTATGGGGGGGGGTTAAACTTAATAAAAAAAAATAAAACTATCATTTTCAAAAAAAAATTCAAAATTTTTCGTTTTTTGCAGAAATAAAATTTTAAAAAAATTGAAAAGTTTTGAAAAGTATTTTTTTTATTTTTTAAAAGTTTTTAATATATCTAGCAGTTATTAAAATATTAAGGATCGTCATAATAAATGGTCCACCCTGTCTATCCAAGATACAAATACTAATACTGATAACTAAAATTTGATATAAATATATACAAAGCAAAATATCTATTATAGAAAGGTCAAACTATCAATTTCAATATTTGTAGACAAGGTATCGATCAAAGTTGTAATATATTCAGGCTTGTCCTAATATTTAGCGAACAAATATTAATGATTACATAATATGTAATCTAGAATAAGCCGTGAAGATATGTAATGCTTCGCATTCCATATTATAATCTTCACAGTGGATAGCACATTGCGTTTTTTCTAGAAATACTTTCCAAAATATGATTTTTTTGAATCGCTCAAGCCCGCTTCTTACTTTTTTTTTGTTTTATAATATTTATACCAAACATTTAATCTTTTCTGCAAAATTGAAGTTTTTTTATATTTTTTTTTTGCTTGCCTTTAACTTTTTTTTATTTTTGGAGTTATTTTTTCAAAAACAATAGGGTTCCACCTCTTCAGAAATAGATTTTTCCTAAAAAATTCTACGTATTGATAGCTATCGCTTATTTTGTTCTTGAGTTATCATTCACACAACATTTCCGATATAGACGGACAGACGAACAAAAACTAAAGTTGTTCAGAATTTAACAAAAAAACATTAAATTTTTTATAAAAATTTTTTGATCTTGGTTAGTTTTTAACGTTTTTAGAAATATAATTATGTATTATAGTTAACGTTTAATAAGCGGACATTTTAACAAAAAATAGACCTATAGGTTTACTAGTGTTGCCGCCTAAGGCCTATCGACTCGCTATCGTCTCGTTATCGCTAAACAGAACGATAGCGAGAGCTGGAAAAATATCGTATCGTTGTAACGATAACGAGAGGCCTCTCGCCCGTAACGAGACCAAAGCGAGAGCGATAACTCTCGTACAGTCAGATAAAAACATTTGACACAAACGTCATTATTTAATTTTTGAATTTAATGATTTTTAAAATGCAAATATATTTAATATGCATTATGCAGCATATATTAGCCCATTATAAAAGGCTTTTATCTTTTAAAATCCTATAGCAGGCAGAAATTGCTTCAAAATTATCCTATTTTTATAGCAGATATAAAAATATGGCAGTTGCACTAAATACCTAATTAGGCTTATAGTAAGTATGGTAGTATATGACTAATACGAGGGGTAATTTTAAAGAAGGCAAAAAGGCCAGCGCTGATGTTAGTAGGACCTGAGTGCTAAAAATCGATTTTAATAGTCTTTATATATTTTGCTTTCCCATTTTTACTTTCTAAAGAAAGTATTGTGATAGAAAAAAAGCAAACATTTTCTCCCTTTTCCCAAACCGATTTTGCTCAAAAATGAACTTGTCGAAGATAATATAAAAGACATCTGCATACCAAATTTCAAGTCGCTAGCTCAAAGCGTTCCTAAGTTATCGTGGATACAGATAGACCGATGAACAGACAGACAGACAGATCGACAGACAACCAAACAGACAGACCGACAGACAGACGGATATATTTTTTTTGCCTTTTTTCTCGACGTTTCAGGAAAAAAATAAGATGATTTAGTTAAAAAAATGTATGCTTTTTTTTCTATTACAATACTTTCTTTGTGACAAGGTAAAAATGGGAAAGCAAAATATATAAAGACTATTAAAATTGATTTTTAGCACTCAAATCCTACTAACAGCAGCTCTGGCCTTTTTGCCTTGTTTTAAATTACCCCTCGTGTTAGTCAGATACTACCGTACTTACTATAAGCCTAATTAGGTACTTAGTGCAACTGCCAGGAGTTCATATTTTTATATCTGCTATAAAAATAGGACAATGTTGAAGCAATTACTGCTTGCGATACGATTTAAAAAGATAAAAGCCTTTTATAATGGTCACATATATGCAGCAAATTATCATTTTACGAAGATATATGCATTTTAGTAATTTTTGACATATTCTTTTTAAATGTGACATTTGAGTCAAATTCATTTAACTAATATTAGATGGCTGAAATACTCAAATTTTACGGTGGAACGATAAGTATCGTTATCGCGAGAGGTAGGCGATAACGAGAGGCCTCTCGTTATCGTTTGTGCGAGACGATAATTTTTGAAATATCGCATCGTAGTTGCGATACGAGAGGTATTTATTGGCGATAACTATCGCTTTAGGCGGCAACACTAAAGTTTACTAGTGCGCTAAAAACGTTTTATGAAACGAGTGCTTTATACAATTTTTCTATGTCGCTCTTAAATTTTTAAAAACTTACATTTAAATTGATGACTGATTTGGGGATTTTTATTGCGGGTTGGCATTACAGTCTTCGCCATGTTTAAAATTGTTTTTGTTTTTTCGAAAAAGTTAGTAAAATTCCGTTTTTTTGCCATATTATTGGTTCTGGCAAAGAAATAACAAAAAAGTGCTATTTTTTAATTTTTTTTAATCAAAATTACACATAATTATTAGTTGATCCTGAAAATTTCAAAAAAATAAAAAGGGCGGTTTTGAGAAAAATTGCCTTAAAATTTTTCGCCGCCATCTAAGTTAAGTCAATGTCACATTTTCGAGAAATTTAAAAATTTTGAAAAAAATTAAAAAATCATATTTTTGAAACGATGAGTTTTTGAAAAAAATCCCGTGGAGGTTTTTTTCTAACATCGGTGGGCTACACATAAAAAAAATATCAGCGAAATCTGTGACCCATGCCCTCAGCCCTTCCTGAATCGGCGCGGATATCATCAGAACTAACTAGTTAAGGTGATAATTTTGAACAAACATTGTCATCTAAGGGTTTTGAACAAACATTATCAACTAAGGGTTTTTGGGGTTACTGATTAAATATGTACATACCTATATTAAACCATCTAGGACCCTAAAATCTCCAATGGAGATTTATTGAAAGCCTAAATAAACAAGCATATCTGAAAGTGCTAATTATTCCCATCGTAATTGAAAAGTTTTGGTATATGAGATTTGATTATGGAAAAAAATTAAAAATGGTTATTTAAAAATGTATTTTAAAGCATTTGAAAATACTCGTAAAGATTTAAAAAAAAAATATATTCTCTCGAAAAATAAAGTTTTAGTTCAATATACTATCTCGTACTATTATAGTACGATTATAATAATCATTATGTTCATTTTGATTTTTGAACATTTCCCCATCGATTTTACGTCCGTCCGTCCGATGTCACGATTTTTGTGAACACAGTAACACAAGAACAAATAATCCGATCGACTTGAAATTTTCAGGAAAAATCAAGTTTATAAGGGTGAAATCCCTATTGTTTTTGAAAGTTATCTTCTCAAAAACAAAAAAAGTTATGGGGGTTTACTTAAGAAAAAACTGCAATTAAAAAAAATCAAATTTTTTTCGCAAAAAGAAAAAAAAATAATATTTTAATTTTTTTTTACTTTAAAAAAGAATTGTTAAATTTTTCTTTAAAAGTTTTTTTTTTCAAAATATTTTCGTTTTTTGCAAGAAGAAAATAAAAAAAATATAGCATTAGATATCTTCACGGCTTGTTTAAACGTTGAAAATATTATTTCGAAAAACATGCGAGTCTCAAACATATTAAAAATAAAAACATCCGTATTATTCTCGCATTATTTTCAATCTTTTGTAGTGTTATTCTTGAAAATATTGATTTGGGATTTTTTTTTTCTAAAAAAAAATTTGAACTTTTTTTTTCTAAAAATTTAAAAGGGGATAATATTTTGTTGGCAACCTTTTTATTACTTGCAATGATTTAAGAATGCAGTATATCTGTGACATTGTAGGTGGATTGGTCTGTGAACTGAATTGTCTTGATTTTCTTGATTGAAGAAAATGACTAAACTACGTCCAGAATAGTGAAAAGAAATTTTCTGTTGGCAATGTTGGCAATAGAGACGAGACGAATAAAAACTGTTCATGTGAAATAATGGGTATAGAATAGAGAGAATTGGGGTAACTCTGTCTAGCGGCGGCTTTCCTCGAAAAGGGCTATACATTTTTGAAAAAAAAAATATCAAATCCAGGATTTTATGCGTCCAAATCCAGGACATTTATTTATTTATTTATTTATTTATTTATTTGAGTAATTTTACAAATGCTTTCTAATACAGGACGGTTTGTAACGATTTTATATCCTCACTGAGAATAATTAAGTAATAAAGTAAATCTAGTTCTCCGCATGAAAGAAAGTCTCCGACAAAAGGGGGAAGAATCATTCGCGCTCTCTTCTTTCCGTCAAGAGCGTTATAAGGCGTGCGTGCATACAACGGGGCTCTCACTTGCACACACATTCCAAACATATTTCCCGTAGCCACAGATCCGTGCGTCAAACTATACTAAACTTTTTTGCTTATTATATGTACTCTTAGTGTAACGTAAGCAACGTATTCCCTTGTAACGTAAGCAACTTATATTTCAACTTTTAATACAGAACTCAGCAATTGTTAAAGATTTTAAACTTTTTAGCCTGATTTCTTAAACCTTTTTAAATGCACATTTAGTTTTAGAAAGATTTTATATTCTGGAATAGAAGAGAAATTTAAAGGTACACGTACTTAAGTCAAAATCTATGTCACAAAATGTAACGTAAGCAACATTACATAAAATTATAAATTTATCACAAATTAAACTTATTATACTAATTATAAGTATGTTCTGTTACTTTGTTATTTACTAAAAATAAATATTGTATTTAAATGTTATGCCTTTTAATATAATTGAGAATATCGGGAGAAAGCAAGCAATGTCCATTTTTGGCCAAGTTGAGATTACCGCGCCATCTGCTAAATTATTATGTAGACTAACAGTTCTGCTAAATATAAAAAAAATATATCCCCCTCCCCTTAAGTTAGAACATAAAAAAATCGCCAATTATTTGAAATTTTCGCGAAAATTTTATTTTTGCAAGTTTTTAAAAGTGCATAAAAATAGTTTTAAATAAAAAATCTGCAAAATTATATATTAGTATATAAGCATATATACATGTTAACCTACATGACTATACAGAAGACATAATTTTTTTCTTCAAGTTGAGTAAAAAAAATTAATTTCAATTCGAAACCGGGTGGATTTTCTGTTTTTTTGCCTAAAACTTTTTTCGGTGTACTTTTTTTGATTTTTTCTTGTTGGAATATACTTTTTTATGTAAAAATACACAAAAAAGTTTCTGTGATTTAACATCGCAGGTTTAACCGTTTTAAAGATAAATGCATTTAAAGGTAAATTTTTACGCATGAAGAAAATAAAAAAATATAAAGCCAAAAAAAATATTTTAGTAATGAGTGGTTATTTAACATTAAAAATTATATACAATCACTTTTTATCCGAAAACAGGTACCGATATTTTTCAAGGTATGAGTAATTTAAGCTACCTCTAAACATTAATCGTTTTGGCTCATTTTTGAGTAGCCACCGTTTTTTACGAGCGTTTTCGATTTCAAAAATCGGGATTTTTTGACACACCCTATTACTTAAAAAAACGTTTTTTTATCTTTCTAAAAAAGTGTATCTTTTACGATTTTCTTTCAAATGGAAATTGATTTCTTATGTCATCAGGTATGTTTTAGTCCAAAAAATGTAGGGGTCCACGAAATTTTTATTTAAAATCGTCCAGGTAAACCGTGTATAGGAAAAGTCCTACTGAATAATTCTATCGATGTTCGCTGACAGAAAATTAGTACTAAAAAAAATCACTGCCTCCGGAACTATACTTTAAAATCACCGCTAGATGGAGTGACTGTAGAGAACACGGGTTAGACGTCTAAATTATCTGTTTCTGAATTGGAATTATTTAGGGCAAACGTGAACATCGTTTTACAAGATGTGCTAATATATACTATTAATATAATATGGTGTCTAATATTCTAATGTGTCTAATAGACTGTATACAGTCTATTATAATAGTTTAATTTAGGCGTCTAGGATCAAACCCTTTTAACGTCACTGAACTTAACTCAAAAATTGCCAAATTTTGCGTTACGTAATAATTGAACGTTCCCTTAATGATACAAAAACTAAAAACATATTTTATACAGCCATATGGGTAATTGCGTCACTCCAAAATAGTAAAATCTCTGGGTGTTCATATGGACAGCGGGCTTGTGTTCCATAGACATATAGATTATATAGATATTTTAGAGTATGTATATTTCTTGCTGGTACTGTATCTTTTAAGGTGACAAAAAGTTAATTATAGTACTTCTTAAGCTCTTTCAAATAGGTATCGTAAGAACTGGAATTTAATTAAAAATAAAACAGTTGAGGTGGCTGGTAGCTAAAGAGTAGAAGTTAAAACCCTCATGAATTAAATTAAAATTATTTTTTAATATTGAGCCAGCTAAGGGTTGGTGTATTTAATTTTTGTTTTTAAAAAAGCATAGTTTTTCTTTCAAATGACGCATCACAATGGTGGTTGCTATTTAAGATTCTAATGTTGGGGTAGCTGGGAGTGGTTGCTATTTAAGATTCTAATGTTGGGGTAGCTGGGAGTTACAACCCCCAAATAATGTACTTAAATTTTCCCCTAAAAAACATTTGATCTATTTTAAAATTTTGATATTTTGCTGTTAGCGGGATTGCTGTGTTTGATCCTTTTCTAATAATCACCCTGTATACCTAAAGTAGACACAGTCAAGAATAAATAGCACTGTGAGGATAGTTATGGATGTCAATATTTTATTTAGTAAATTTTGATGATATTCTTAATGAAAAAGCTTTGGTTTGTAGGAAGAACATGGGGCTTTTGCCATTCTTCTCCCTTATCTACACATTTCACGTTTTCTAGAATTTTTTTATGGGCTGTTACTTTTAAGATGGCAAAAAGACCTCCCCAAAGCTAGAAATTAACATAACATCCGTAGAAACTTGATTACATAATAAGGATGCTGCGAGACGATACTGCGAGTTACATAATGACAAAAATGCTTCGTAATGGACAGTAATCATCCAATTATAATACGAGAAACTCATTCCAGTTAATATTAGGTTCACTCTATTTAGCGACGCCAAGCGTCGGAAAAGTAGGAACAGAAAAATAATTCTCCGAACACAAGAATCCTCTCACCTCGCCTCTCTCCCTCCCTATGTAGTACAAAAATGAAAAATAAATAAAACATTTTTTAAAATAAAATGTTCATAAATAAAAATTCAAATTTACAGCAAAAATGTTTGCCAATATATCAATTTAAGCGAAATATTGCAAAAAAGTAATAGTTTTTACCCATCATGATTTATACCAAAAATAATCCCATCCGGGAACTATGTTTCAAATTTAAAGTCTATAGTCTTTTCCCGAATGGACAGACCGACAGACAAATTTATTTTTTTTGTGAAAATTACTTTTTTTAAAAAATCGTATCGTCTATTTTAAAACGTCATATCTCTGAAAAATATATTAGTAAAAATAACTTAAAACTAAATCATCTTCAGGGTGATCAATAACTTGCATGCTAAAATTTAAAAGGTGATTATGTGAAAAAGTCCTATAAAGGTTGGTGCGCAAATAAGGGAGGTACGGCCCCTTAAAAATTGTAATAAAAATAAGGTTATTAATTGATAACTCTGCAATAAGTTTATGTTAACTTATTTTTTTGATTTTAAATGTATTAGGCTTAACACATTTTTGTCCCAAACTTTTTTTTGTTTACTTGTTTTGGATTTTTTGTAAAAAATATGGATTCCTTGAGTAAAAATACATAAAAAATGTCATATAGCGTAACACTGTAGGAGCAACCGTTTTCAAAAAAAATGCAATTAAGAGGAAGTAACATTTTGTGCCACCAAAAACGTTACTTTTTAAAAGGCTAGTACTATTAAATGTAGGTGTTTTGGTGAAGAATACTTTTTTGCTCAATATTAAATGAAGAATGCCTTGCATCATTAAAATTGATCCTTTTTTTTATTCCCCATTTCCCATTTCCGGACCACATCTTTTTTGTATTCTACCCTTATCCCTAAATCCGCCGATAGATGGAGTGACTCTAGTAAATATAACTAATGTAAATTGCTTTTTAAACTATATCCAATAACTATCCATGTCAAAGAAATATGTTTATTCTGACGCTTACAGATAAAGATATAACAAAGTTAATAACAGAGCTATATTGTTGGGAATAATGTCTGCTTTTTTAAGCTACATTCTTACCAATCTTACCAATACACTAATAATAATTATGCGATAGAGAAAGCTTTTCCTACATCCACCGATATAATAGTCTCTACTATACAGGGTAATTTTTTTAAATGACTCCCTTATAACATTTTTATTTAACCCTTTGAAGCACGCATTTTTCTGAATTCTTTCTATTATTTGAATATAGACCTCATAATGTGGAGACCATAACAGTGGCATATTCCAGGTTAGAACGCACAATGGACCTATATACATAGGATTTGTGATACTTGTGTTAAATACTTGCAAGCATAAAAATACTGGATGTAAACATATTTATATTTAAAATTCCATAATTTGTTTCTAATCAACAGTAGTCGGCGAATTTCCAGTACTCGCATAGGCGCCGCGTCGACTTTAGCGTTGAGGCGAGGTTTTAAATATTTACATTTTTATTTCTTTTTATCTTGATTTTTTTTAATGATTTCATTTAAACGAGTAAGGTGGGAAAAAAGTTATCTACAAATAAAAATTAAAAACTTTCGTATTCTTAAAAGATAAAAATCGAGTGTCGTTTTTTTCTTTGAAAAACACCGATATATATACGTATGTATAGTTAATATTGTTGTAGGTAACAAATTAATCGTCAAATATTTCGATTTATAAAAATTTCCCTTATAATTCGGCAAAATTATTCCGTAAGCCTATGTTTCAGTGTTTATTTTCAACTTTAATGAGTCATAACTGAGTTTACGCCGAATACTGCTAACCAATTAGTACTTGTTTCCAATACGTAACGCAACATTTTGTAAATATTGACCACCCTCTCCCCCATGTAACGCTGAGACTTACTTCTACCCCCTATAAATACGCAACGACGTATTAAAAGGTAGTTTTGAATTTTTCATCAAGAATAACTTTTAAAATAATATTTTCTTTCTGTTTCAGGTATGTCAGAAAAATATTTTTTCTCTGCAGGTTTTCCCGTAAGTTGTTTAAACTTTTTTAATCGAAACTTTTATCGCTAGATTAATTTGTAATACGATTTTAAAATAGCTATAGGTTCCAATTAAAATTTTAATCCGGAATTCAAGTTCTTATTTTTATCACATCCTTTAAACCTTGTGCATTAATCAAAAATTACACTGCCTTGCAAAAGTGCAATATCTGCTAAGACTGGGAACTAGCGAACGTGACCTGGTCTCGGGACCGAAAATAAAGGTTCCGGGACCAAGGTAGTATTTCCATATTATTAAATCCACCTAAACAAAATCAAAATCTAATGAAAACATAGACATTCTTAAATTCAAAACAATAATCTTATATAAGAACATATTTATCCAATAATATTCACCCGACGAGCAGTAAAATTTAAAATTTCGGGATTTCGGGACCATTGTTGATGCAACCAGAAATCAGGTAAGGGCAACAACACAACTTGTTTTGGTTTCAAATCTAACAAGCAAAACAATTTGTCTTTTTGTCCTTACCAGATTTATGATTGTAAGGTCCTGGGAATTTCAACTCCACCACAGAGAAGTTGACTGATTTTAAACGAACTAATAACTATTCTCTCTAGAATAGGCATTTCATTTGTAAAAACTGACAAAAACGTAGCCAACATATACATTTGTCTGTCTTACTCGCACAGCTTTGTTCTAACAGAGACAGCAATACCAGTTACTGGTAATTGTTATTGTTCAGGCCTGAATATACCTACTATTTGTTTACAAACAAACCGACATGTTGACGATACTTTATATTAACGGTATGCGTTTTCTAGAGAGAAGAGTTGTTAGTTCGTTGCTGATTTTTAACAAATAATAATGATACCGTTGTTTAAACCGTTATTTAAATTGTTATAGGCAGTACCTGACACAGTGCACGGCCAGCACGGGCCCGAGCACAGGTAGTTAGCTGAACCCGCAAAAAAACAGACTTTTAAAAAAAGTTTTTAATTTAAATAAAATTAGGGCATTTGATTTTAATTATTGCCTGTAAATGTTCTCATACGCACACAGAAAAAAAGGATATCTTGAATCAAACCAAAACGATCTTGAACCAAGGCCGCCATGGCTTTCGATATGCTCAACGCCATGTCTGTTTTGGATTAAGTCCGCCGTGATCTTGGCATTTGAGGTCCTAGATTTAAGGACATTTCCTTAAATCAAAGCCACTTAAACCATTTAATTAAGATCATATTATCTTAAACCAAGTATGTAATTAGCTTGATTCAAGATCATATTATCTTTATCCAAGATCATATTATCTTACATCAAGTCTTGGTTTAAGATAATATAATCTTGAATGAAGAGAATTATAATCTTGATTTAAGATTAAGATTATCTTGACTTAAAATAGAGCCGCCTTTTTTTCTATACAAAGTTCTTTACAAATGGCCTATTGGGTCTCCGGGTATTTGGGAATTTTCCATATTATTTTGATAAGGGTACCAGCTTAAATTTTTCTGTACAAAGTTTTTTCTGATTAAGTCAATCACACATTTCAGAAATCCCACATGTCCAAAAACTTGTGTGGTTTCTGTTGAAAATAAACTACATTAAAGAAGTGGATTTTCGGTAAAAGCCCCACATGCCCAAAAATGTGGACATGTGGGGTTTCTTATTTTTTACCAAGCTTGCCGGGCCCCCAGATGGCCGGACTTGGCAACTTTGCACCCACTTTGACCCTTTGTGTCCGGGTTTGATTATAGGAGGGCAGTAAAAATTATTTAAAAAGTAAGTCAGTGTTTAAATCCAGAACATTAACCAATTTAAATTGTTTAAATTAACATTGTGGAAGTTTTATAGTTTTGGTCGTTAAATTAAGTCCAAATATGAAAATTATTCATGCGTTTAAAAAATTAATCAACAAAAAAAAATACTGCTAAAATAATTATTATGGAGGCATAGCGTAGTGGCTGGCGCGTATGCATAGCAAGTCTACTATCGTGAGTTCGATTCTCACTGGCGCCGATTTGCCTTTTTCAGTTAATTAATAATTGAAATTTGGCGAAGGCGATAAGTGAAACGGACACTCCCTAGAAACTGGTTCGAAAGTCAGTATAAGCCGGTGGTTCCCTCTACTACTAGCCCACACAAGTCCTGGACTTAGGGGATGCTTAATTAAGTAGAATAGAACGAGGTTAAACAAACAAAACAAATACCGTGCGTGTCAGAAGTACACCCCCTACCCCCCTACTAACTTTTGAACTGCTTAAGATAATAACTTAAAATATGGACCACGTAAATAAAATAACCCAAATAATTTTGATGTATATTTGAGGAGGTGAATTTCCAAACGCAGTTTTTCACTTTGTGACATAGCAGCTTGTCACTTAGTAAACAATACAATTTGATTGTCAAGTAATTGACAAGCTGCTATGCCACAAAGTCAAAAACTGCGTTTTGAAATTCACCTCCACATTTGATATTTTTATTGGGCACAGTGGAGGTAGGGGAAAAAAGGGTATTTTTTTAATTAATTAATTAATGGGCACAAGGTCGGATGATACATCATTTTAAACTCATAAAAATCTCTAATCGACTATATTTTTGACATTTTTTTTTTGGTAAAAAGTGTTGAGAATGAGAATTTTTGACAAGATTTCTTTTAAAAAATCAAGCAATTTTTGTTTTTGGGTTATTCCAGCAAATCGTGATTATAATTATGAATACATCTTTTTTTATTTACTAAAAATAAATATTGCATTTAAA
Organism: Brachypterus glaber; assembly: GCA_958510825.1. Lineage (NCBI taxonomy): Eukaryota > Metazoa > Arthropoda > Insecta > Coleoptera > Kateretidae > Brachypterus > Brachypterus glaber. Next base: position 9,891,127 of record OY294045.1, read on the forward strand.
TATTATGTCTTTTGATATAGTTGACAAATTTATACATTTAAAATTTAAAATAGGCGTACACGGAAAAAAAAAATTATAGCTAGGAGCGCTATAACACACATACCAAGCAAATTATAATCGCTTATTATATAAATACAAGGCTTTCTCTTACAATTATGGCAGTCAGTGTAAAAATTTATATGAAATACTTTAATTGTTTAGTGAATAATAAAATATAACAAATAGTATGGCATTTATAGCTTAAATAGATTTAATTATTGTCCGTGCTAATAATTTTTATAATATAATAAAATTTCTGTAAATTTATAATAGTGCCTGTAATAAATATAATCGTGTCTGTAATATATATAATCGTTTCCAATTTATTTTTAACATTATTAGTTATTGTGTCCCTTATAATCTATAGCTTAAATCACTATAATTTGCCACTGTTACCAAATAACTTATAATGTATAGCGCAGAGCCCACTAATTTCTTTCCGTGTAAGATGTAACGTAAGCAACGCTGGAATTGCCCTTTTACATTTTTTCCGAGAACGGGTCTGGGTCCCACGACTCCCGGGCCATGGTAAAAAGCAAGACAATTTATTTATTTAGGCATTTATTCATTTTAAACCAGCTTAGCAATTATCTATCAAACATAAGTACGTATAAATACGAAATAAAAATACAATCCATACTGGTTCGGTGGAATATCGTGGGGTAGGAGGTCTCTCCATATCAGCCCACGGGCCCCTTCAACTCGCTAGCGCGGTCTGCGGATTCCTGACGAGTGGGCAGCCCGTCGACCTTGAGCCTAAACGGACCCCGAGTCAAGGGGGACAAGAAAACAATGCAATATCGATATATTTTGTTGCATTGGAAATAGTCCGGGAAGTAGGGAGCTAATTCTTTACTTGACAAAAGCGTTTTTGTAACAAGTTTGAGGTATTCTAAAACATTATAACGTTATATTAAATACACTATTAAAATTGTAGATCCATATTGTTTAATAATACAACAACGTTGTTAACACTATAATAGTTTTTTGAGGAAGGATAATTAATAAAGATGCGACAATCATGTTTTTCCAACATATTGAAAGTATGCATTTTGGGTTAACATTTTTATGTTCATTATTATACCCAACGATAAGCATGTACATGTACATGTAATTCATGTGATGTAGTTTCTATATGCACATAAATGAATTTAAAATACATCACAGAACACCCACATCACAGCTCGTCAAACGTAGGAAGAGAGTTTTTAAATATGGATACACCCCCAAACCACGCGGTTGAATTCACCAGGTACGCGTACCGCCTATCTTTCTTCCTCCTCTCTTTCTGTCTTGTACGCAGTCCATCACATTCCCACGTCTCTTCCTACCAGGCTCTGCTAGCCTCTCTGCACGACAAAGAAAAACCTGATCGGTTAACAGTTTGTTGTTGTTAATCAAACAATCGCACTCGTTTCTAAATACCGAACACGTTTACTTCTTTGTTGTGGTTAGCGCATATACAACTATTTATTGTTGTATACTATAACCTAGTTACGTTATTAATCACCCTATTGTTCTATCTGTGTGCCATTTTTGCTCTTAGTGCAAATGAAATTAGTAGTAGTACATAGTAGTAGTAGTAGTAGTATAAATCCTCGTACGAAGCATCATAATTTGTGCAACCTTCGTTGGTACTTTACTCATATTACTTTGATAAAAAAAAATGTTCATACTACTTAAAATTCGCTACCCCCCTTAACTTTTGGACTTTTGGTCACATTTTTAAAATAAAAAGTAACGATTATATGCCAAAGGAGAGTTTAAGTTTGCAAGGGTACGGGCTTCTGAAACGCACTGTAGAGTCATTTACTGCTTACATATGTATATTTAAATTTTAACGTGTATACATAAAAAACATTTTTGATAATAATTCATTCAACCTTAAGGTTTGTTTTTTTCGGCTTGTAGCGCTTATCTAAAAGGAACCAATCGACATTTTTAACGAAATTTTGTTAGGCATGGGAATAGGTTCTTTAGGCTTAGTACAACCTATTCCCATGCCTAAAAAAAACTTTGTTAAAAATGTCGCTTGGTTCCTTTTAGATAAGCGCATTATTTCTTTCATGTTAATTAAAAGATACTAAGCAAAAATCTACTCTTTTTTTTAAATTTATTCATTTCCACCTCCATCGAACCAAGTTTGGAGTCTCGCTATTAGATTCTGACGTTTCGTTAAAAAAACAACAACAAAAATATAGATAAGGACTATTCGTAAAAGATATCAAGCTAATTTTGCCAATTTTTGAACTCTCTTTTATGTTTATCAAAACTCGTCTGAAAATAACAAAAAAAATAAAAATATTTAAGGTTATATATAAGAACCGTAATTTTGTAGTCATCGACGTTGACTATTGCAAAGGCTAATAAAAATTGCTATTGACATCACTGCATGTAGCTGATTTATTACTAGAAGTAGAAGAAGAAATAAACATATATTTGCGTTATTAAAAAATCCGCTGTTCTACTTCTTTTTGGCAAATATAGTACACCCTGTATAACTTCTATAATGTAATAACCAGTAGTCAGCGTACTCAGTTATGACTCATCAACGTTGAAAATAAACACAGAAACATAGGCTTACGGAATAATTTTGCCAAATTATGAGGAAAATTTTTATAAAGATCTCTAAATCGAAACATTTGACGACTAATTTGTTACACACAACAATATTGACTATACATATTAACTATACATAATATGCATAGTTACATATTATGTATATATATATATATATATATATATATATATATATATATATATATATATATATATATATATATATATATCGGTGTTTTTCAAAGAAAAAACCGACATTAGATTTTTATCTTTTAAGAATACGAAAGTTTTTAATTTTTATTTATCGATAACTTTTTCCCACCTTACTCGTTTAAATGGAATCATTAAAAAAAATCAAGATAAACAGAAATAAAAATGTAAATATTTAAAACCTCGCGTCAACACTAGAGTCGACGCGGCGCCTATGCGAGTACTGGAAATTCGCCGAGTACTGGTAATAACAATTATTTATTATTTGCTGTACCTTGAAACCATGTAGGCTTGTTATAAGTACCTATAGGTACTAGTATGTGTCTGCATATATTGTATAGAGGGTGATCAATAACTGGCATGCATCCAAAAATATCAAAAAAAGTTCCTATAAAGGTTGATCCGCAAATGAGCCCTAAGGGCCCTTTAAACCTGTAATAAAAATAAGGTTTTTAATTAATTACTCTGGTACCCTTTAATCTAGAGCATGTATACTATTATTAATAAGGGCAATAAGTTTATGTTAATTTATTTTTTTTGAATTTATCCAGTGGCGTCCCTAGACGGAAAAATGTATTAGGCTTAACACACTTTTGCCCCAAACTTTTTTATGTGCACTTTTTTTGGATTTTTTGTAAAAAATATGGATTCCTTGAATAAAAATACATAAAAAATGTCTCATAGTGTAACATTGTAGGAGCAACTATTAAAAAAAATGCAATTAAGAGGAAGTAACATTTTATGCCACCAAAAATGTTACTTTTTAAAAGGCGATTACTCCTTAAATATTAAATTTAGGTGTTTTGGTATACTTTTTTGCTCAGTTTTAAATGAAGAATCACCCTGCAGCATTAAAATTTTATTTATGCTTTTTTGTTCTCCATTCAATATGTCATCTTCGAACGGCCGTAGCTCCCTTAGGGCTCATTTCCGGACCAACCTTTATGGAAACTTTTTTTCATATACCTCTTAAATTTTGGCATGCCAGTTATTGATCACCCTGTATATTGGTCTCGTACTCTACTTCTGGTTGTCCTTCGAATTCTGCGTTCTTACAGTGAAAACTCCATTGTGGCATACCGTTTCATTAAAATAATTTATGAGAACCGTTTGTTAGATACTACATATATGGCTCCCATGACTTAAAAGCCGACAAATCAGCAATTATTAATCCATAAGTAAAGCAAAAAGAAAACCGACGTTATATGTATATAGATTTTTAAAACCAAAAATCATACCCGAAATGCTTTCAACGTAAATCAAGAAGAGGAAGAAGAAGAAGAAGATTGCTAGTATAATAAAGAAAAAAGGAAATGATGAAACAAGTAGTTTGGAAGGCACAGTGTTCCTGAACGATCAACGTGATTGAAAAACATGGCAGAAAAATTTGACTAATTTAAAAAATGAGTAATTTGGATATGCAATTTAATATTTCTGTTGAACATGGTATCTTCAGAAGATAATTATTTTCCAAAACGTGTACTTATGATTTGGCTATCGATGTTTCTAGAATAATAATAATAAAATTTATTGAATAAAAAGGTAAAACGTGATACAATAATAAAAAATAAATCAATAAATATGCTACAATACACTTAAATGTATAATAAGTGAACTTTCCACTATTATGATCCATGGCCATATTTTTCTCTATGTTTCCCAATCCCGTTGATGGTTTAGGATCACTGTGAAGAATAACTATATGTATATAGATTTTTAATACTAAAGGGTTACCCCAAATGGTTTGAACATAATCAAAAATGAGTATTGATAGTATGATAAAGGAAAACGTAAAAGATGAAACAAGAAAAAGGAAGGCGCAGTGTTCCTGAACGATCAACGTGGTTGAAAAAAAAAATGGCAGACAAATCTGACTTATTTAAAAATGCGTAATTTGGATTTACAATTTAATAAATCACCGTAAAGGAGGAAGTTAAAAAGGCTGCAAAAAATATGTTTTAATTGGACAGAAACTATAAGAAAACAGAAAAAGTCTGTGAGAAGTATGAACTTTAAGATAATATTACACCTAAGATGACTTTGAATGTAAATTTATCTAGATTACCAAAAAATATATTCCTGTATATGAAATGTTTATATACAGCGAGGTCTTTGCCCCTAGAACTTTTCATTATTTCGATCGACATGACAATTCGTACTAAACTGATTATTAATCAGCGATTTATACAAATCAGTTCATATAAATTAAAAAAACAAACATAAAAAACCCAAACACAGATATATGGGTATATTTAGTAAACGTTCCACTTTATCAATAAAAATCCAAACCAAAACCAAAACTAACCAAACCAAACTGCCATCAATCCCACGGAAATACCCTTACATAAAATAAAAATAATGTATAACGATTTTCGCTGTAAAAGTCATACGCGGTAAAGGCCGTTCGCGGTAATAAACTGCGCGTTTATGGTCTTCGCAGTAAAGGGCATACCGCATACAATGGCTTGTCGCGGTAATGGCGATCGCGGTAATGGTCTTCGCGGTTGTTTCATCGCTGTAAAGTACGGCTCATAAGATATACAAGCCTTGAAACAAGAGAATCTTGCTTTAAACGTAGAGGAAACGAAGCAAATATGGGCTACCCATTTTATTTTTTCTTGTAAAAAAATAAATAAAACTTTAGTTCCAATACCAAACGTACCCAACGATAGCTATATTAATTAGTCACAACCTGTTATAAATTCATATTGATTAAAACAAATAATAAATTCATTATTTCGTAAATAGTGAGAAGGTGCACTTTTGTGTCGATTTGAAATTGACCCTAAATATGGGCTGCCCCCAAAATTGTGTAATAAATATTAGATTTGAAGTGGCAATCAATCTTATTGGTCGCAATAAGTTAAAAGTATAAAAGTTATATCTAAAATGAAATAATAAATCAAATAACTCTTAATATAGAACGTGGTATATTAAAAATTTTTAAAGCTTTGAAGGTACCCATCTCGTACTGCCTCATCGCTATTATAGCGCGTTCCATATCGCCCTCGTTCCATTTTCTTCTATTCTTGGCTGTTGCTGATCTTTTCTTGGCCTCCTAGAAACAGGGATGGCCCATATTGCAAAAATACTCGGTGTATACAACAAAAGAGGTTATGTCTAAAACTCAGTAATTAGAAGAAAACTAATAAGCACACAGCAAAGCCCGATTAAGTGGCTTTAATTTGTTGCAGAAATGGTTTTGAAAACGTTCTATCAGGTAACGGAATTTATAAACTTACCTAAAAAAGTTCTGTGGCTTGCTGAAAAGGACGGAAAATAAAAATAAATTCTCAAACGTCAACGAATGTATGAATTAATTAATGAATCTTTACTGTGGAAGTTTAACTTCGCTATTTACGATTTGCGATAGTCGGATGCAGAGAACTGCATCGGATAGCTGAGAAACCCACCTAGCCCATATTACAAGACCCAGCCCACATTTGCTACCCTTCATCTCTTCCTCTATATTTAGAATAGATTTGTCGGATTTTGTATTTAAAAGATTTAAATATGAATGTCCTATTACATTGTAACGCATTTAAATGAATTTCTCCTAATAGCACGTTATCCTTCAATAAACTTCTTGTATATCGACGCGTTAAGAAAAAGAAATATGCTATTTATAATATCTAATGGACTGTATGGGCAAATAGTTCCGTTTAAAGCTATTACAAAAGCAATTTTTTGTTCTTGCAAACTACATAAGTTTATTAACATCGGATTAAGATATTTTATAACTTTCTTAAATAATTCAGTGCAAATTAAATTAATCGGTTGATGTTTTTTGATTTAATATCGTAAAATTTTAATTCAATATTTATAATCTGTTAAATTAATAGCTATTAACGTTTCTGGTTTGATTACAAAGATTAATAATTACATATAATAACAATAAAACTAGCACCAACAATAAAGTAGATAGCATAAGATTCCTTACAATTAATTGGCTTCTCCAGACGAGTATTATACGTTTACTTCGATCACGAAATAGTATATTCTATAACTAGTATGGAATAGACAATATTCCGCGCGAGCGGAAAGTTTGTCATACGAGCCGGCAGGCGAGTATGACGGTCCCGCTAGCGCGGAATGACTATTCCATACGTGTTGTAGACTATACTTTTTCTTTGACTGCAAATATGAAACAATGTATGGCTTTAAACTGCGGACTGGTTAGAAACAATGTTTTTTGTGACTTGACATTGTAAATGCAACAAAACACATATTTTTAAATAACGAAATTAATGTTATTTAATAATTTTATCAAATCAGTACTTAAAAAAGATTTTTATTTAATTTTAGCACATATTTTTAAATTATAATGCAAAAAATGAAGGTTATTTCAGTTTGTTGTGAGAGATATCAGGTTTAAATATTTAACAATAGATGGAGCAGTTTTAATTTTTTGAACTAAATTGAGAAAAAACTGGTCAAATATTAAGAAAAACTAATAAACTTTATGTAGTTTTAACGCAAAACTTTAAGTTGCATTAAATTATTCAATGTTTCATGGCAAAATATATATTTTTTTGCTAATTTTGCTACAGTTTTCTTTACTGTTATAAACAAGAGATGGCACTACATGTGCTCATTCTAACACTTGATACGAAATATTCATACCGTATCTAGAGCTAGAATGGATTAATTCTGTGTTTGAAAAGTGTGTGTATTTGCTTACATTCTAAAGCGGTCGTAGAAAAAAATACTTTTTTTGTCCAAAATCTAAAATTTTTGTAGAAGGAAACGTGCTCTCAACGTAATTTGTTTAGAAAAATTAAGTTTAATAAAATAGTCGATCATACACTGATAAAAAGGATTTATTTGGATATGTCCAATTAAATTATTTGGTTGTGAGTAACATATTTTAAGTCAAATAAATATTTAGTTCGTGTAAACAAATATTCTTATTTCATTCATTCATTTATTAATGGAAGCAAAGTTATTTATTTGACAGAAATAACAATCATTTAAAATAAAAAAGTTATGGCGCCACTTAAAAAAATATTAGAAATATCCCAATACAGTTTAATTAAGTTTAACTCAAAACTTTACCAGGAAAAAGATAATACTTTTTTGTCTTATTCCAATACTATTAAAAATTCACCTTAACTCGCTGCAGCTGCAGAAGAAGAAGAAGAAGAAGGGATCCCAACTCACTACTTCAAAAATCTATACTCAGAAAATGTCATTGTAATTTTAATACTAAATTTTATTTGTAAATGGATATTTGTTATTTATATCTCCACCATTGGTATTTAATACTTTACTTGTGATATTAAATACTACAATGTGTGTATTATATACAATATGTTGTCATACTACCACATCACAAGGTGCTGGTACATTTGGATCCCCACGCAACATGTGTTTATTAATATCATGTTATAGTAAAAATTACTGTAACATTGGGTAAAGCATATCACACTTATAGTATGGTATACTTTGAGTTGTTGTTAAATTGTATTACTGATCTAGTTTAAAGTATGTTCAGAAAAATTAACAATCAGTAAATAATACCAAAATTTTAATTAGTAATAATTAATTGATTGCAACCACACACAATTACACACAATAATCGGTCCTTTTTTTACTTTTCTCTGTATTATTACTAATTAAAATTTTGGTATTATGTACCGATTGTTATTTTAATAAATACTGTAACATACTTTAAACTAGATCAATAACACAACCACGACAACTTGAAGTATACCAAACTATAACTGTGATATAATTTACCAAATGTTACAGTATTAATAAACACATGTTGCGTGGGGATCCAAATATACCAGCACGGTCTCTATGGTAGTATGACAACATTTTATATACAATACACATATTGCAGTATTTAATATCACAAGTAAAGTATTAAATATCAATGGTGGCGATATAAATAAAAAATATGTATTAACAAATAACATTCAGTATTAAAAATACAACGAAATTTTTTAAGTGTATGTTCGTTATAATCTTGTATATTAAACAAATTTTGTTCTATACATTATTCAAGTAAATTGGATGTATATCTTTTTATCAGTGTAAAACTCGTTAAAAGGATAAAGGCTTTTTGACATCCACTTCTCCTGCAAATCTTTGAAATTAACACGACGAAATCAGAAATCAAGATGACTTGCAAAGAGCATAAAAGATAGTTGCCCCCATCTCATAAGGGCCACTCGCGGCATAGCATTGTGAGCGGTTAATGAGGCGGAAGTACCGAAGAATAATGAAGACCTGAACTATTTAATTATGATGTTAGATTCTTCGCTGGTCTCATGATAGAAAAGTATATAATTTACTGTTTAAAATTATCAGTTTTTATCTTTTTTTTACCCGGCTACAGAAACGCTGAAGGATGATTATGTTTTGAGCGTGTTTTTTATATGTACGTATGTCAGATATTCCACAATGACGGATGCATTATAACGCATTAGTACAATATTTTGTCAAATATTTAAAAAAAAGTCTCAAAAACTAAAACTGATATTAAAGCTGGTATGAAAAATAGTAAGTGGAGATAAGCTAAAATAATAGTAGTTTTCGTAACGAGTAAGCGACTTTAGTCCTTAGTGCACGAGAATGAAGTTTTTTTGACGACGCGATGCGAAGTCAAAAAATCATTCGAGTGCACGGTGTTCTAGAAGAACATTTAAATGACATGACAACTTCCATTTTTTTTTTCTTTTTGGACTTTGTTATATGAGCTCTAATTAAAAAAACAAGACCAAAATTTTAAAAATCGTTAGAGCCGTTTTTGAAAAAAATGTGTTCTTTAGAAAAAAATCTTTGATATATCACGTTAACATACTTGGTTTGACCTCGATGTCTCAGACCAAACTTGGCATAGTGGTACCACTATGGTACCCAAGTACTTCCACCATTTTTTTTTCAAACGGTCCATCCGTTCACGATACTGGGTGTCCCCCCAGGTTATTGATAAGTTAAGTCTCCGTAATTTGAAAAGGTAATTTTTTTGTAAAAAAGCATTAAATGGGAGCCAAAGAAGATTTTATTGACTTATTATTGACTTATTTCCAAAAACTTACGTTAAATTATACCCAAAAGAAAATTGATTAATATATCCAAAACCAACTCATAATAACCCACTCTCCTGGAACCACTCGCAACTTTGTTTTAAATACCACCCTTCTATTAATAAATAATAATTTTTATTTAGAGTCCCTTAAAATCTAAGATAAGACTTATAATAAATGGTTGAATTCAGAATGAAGTGCACTTTCATAGTCTTAAATAAGAATTGGACGGTGCTATTTGAAAAACAGAAGTTGAGGGTGGTTTCAAGGGAGTGGGTAAGCAAGGGTCGGTTTTAAATAAGTCAGTAAAGTCTTCTTTGGCTTTGATTTTATGCTATTTTTTTAAAAATTTAATACCTTCTTAAATAACAGAGATAAGCTATATAAAGAACTTGGTGGGACACCTAGTATAGTGAACGGATGGACCGTTTAAAAAAAAAATTGGTGGGAGTGATTAGGTACCATGGCGGTACCAATATGCCAAGTTTGGTGAAAATCCGAGACATCGAGGGCAAACCGAGTATGTTAGCGTGAAATATCAAAGATATTTTCTAAAAAACACGTTTTTTTCAAAAACGGCTCTAACGATTTTTAAAATGTTGGTCTTATTTTTTTAATTAGTGCTCATATAACAAATTCCAAAAAGAAAAAAAAGTGGAAGTTGTTATGTCATTTAAATGTTCTTCTAGAACACCGTGATCTGTAGACACGAGTATGTGTTAAAAGACTAAGCATTTTATATTTCCACTGCTCGTTTTCTGGAGGAATCTCTTTAACGAAGTTGTCAAACAGTTATGCCATGTTAGAAAGGTTATCCATTGTAACGGGGTAATTTTTTCGGATTAAATTGCGGGTGGATTTATGTTTGAGCAACACGTGAACCGTAATTGCTAATAATTAAATTATTGCGCTGTGCGGTTAATATAAGATTAAAATTTCGTTTGAAATCTAAATTGTTATAAACTGCAGTTCTGCCGTGCTAAGCTGAAGGGTAGAGTTATAAATCGTTCAGTATGAGATGCATTTTTCAGTCAATTAATAATTGAAATTTGGCGAAGGCGACTGGTGAAACCGAGAAACTCCCTATAAACTGGTTCGAAAGTCAGTTAAAGCCGGTGATTCCCTCTACTACTAGCTCACACAAGTCCTGGACTTAGGGGATGCTTAATTAGGTAGAATAGTACGAGGTTATACAATCATGTGAACATGTAATTTACCACGGTAAGGCATTCTCTGTGTTGTCACAGGTAGACAGACAGACAAACCGACTGATAGACTGATTTTTTTTTCGGAAATTAGCTTTTTTACAGAACAAAGAGTGCCAAAAGTCACACCCCCCCCCTCGCCTCTTAACTTCTGAACCAGTCGAGATATTGACTTCAAATTTGAAACACTTAAATAAAACAACTTAAACTCTCTTTTGGCATATATTTGATATTTCTAGCTTTTAAAGTGTGGTCAGGGGGGCTTAAATGGAAAGGGGTAATTTTTATCTTTAATCAAATAAAATTCTCTAGTCGACCATATATTTTTTAATTCTTTTAACCTTTGTTTTTAATAATTTCATTTTCAAATACAATTTTAATTTTTTTTCTATTTACTATTTTTCAAAAATTGTTTGACTTTTTTAAAGAAATTTTGACAAATTGCCATTTTCAACCCTTTTTTATGCCCCCAAAAAATGTTAACAAATGTTAACAATAAAAAATAGCAATATGTTTAAATAGAGAATTTTATAAGCTTCTTAAATCTTATAAAATTCATCATTCATCATTTTAAAAAACCCTCTTTTTCGTTTAAACAAATACCCCATTTTAAAAG